>CAUYUJ010012503.1:35000-58172 GCA_963575745.1 Prorocentrum cordatum | reverse complement strand
TGGGCGGGCGGGGGAAAGGCAGAGGTCGTCGTGCCTAGGTGTGCGGGCCCCCTTTCTGAGGGCTGCGTGCCCATAGGGGTGCTCGCCAGGCCAGTGCAGTTCGGGCTGTGAGCCTTGTTTCGGCTCGCATCGTAAATGGTTTGGTTTCGAAGGAACGCTCTCAGAGTACAATCTGAATTAACGAGATATTCTAGCCTGCGTTCAGGCAGGGGCTCCATGAACTTCTGCTCTGCTCTGCTCTGCTAGATCATCGTTCCAGCAGCGTCATCCGCAATCACCATCAGCACCACCATCAGCATCGCACCACTATACACCATCGGCATCGTCATTATCAGCATCGTCCTCACATCATCATCATCATCATGATCTTCTTCATCATCATCATCATCATCATCATCATCATCATCATCATCATCATCATCATCATCATCATCATCATCATCATCATCATCATCATCATCATCATCATCATCATCATCATCATCATCATCATCATCTTCAGCATCATCATCATCAACATCATCATCCTCATCATCATCATCATCATCATCATCATTCAGCATCATTCAGCATCATCATCATCATCATCATCATCATCGTCATCATCATAATCATAATCATAATCATCACCACTCATCATCACTCATCCTCATCATCCTCATCCTCATCCTCATCAACAGCATCATCATCAGCATCCTCAACAGCATCCTCATCCTCATCATCAGCATCATCATCAGCATCAGCATCATCAGCATCATCATCATCAGCAGCATCATCATGAGCATCATCATCGTCGTCATCATCAGCATCATCATCAGCAGCAGCACCCCCATCCTTATCCCCGTCCCCATCCCCATCCCCATCCCTATCTTCCGATGATCCTCCTACACTCGTCGTCTCCGTCGCCCTCCTCATCCTTCCCATCCTCCTCCTCTCGTCATCCTCTCGCCCTCTTCCCGTCTCTGTTCCCCTCCCCTTCCTCCTCTGACAATTTACAAGACAACCCCCAAACCCAACCCGAAGACCCAAATTTTGGGTTTGGGGGGGCTGCGAGCTCCAGATGTGTTTTTTTAATGTTTCCCGACGCCCCCCCCACACTGGGAATGGAGGGCACATTGGGGGTGCTTTGGTGGATGGTGGTCCTCATCCCCTCGTCGTCACCGTCCTCCTCACGGGGGGGAGGCCTTTCTGAAGTCGTGGAACTCCTTGGCCAGGTCACGGACGGTGTCGTTCCACCTACGCCCGCGACGGCCAGAGGGCGCCAGGAGGGAGGAAGAGAGGGAAGAGCACGAGTCCGTTTCTTTATCTTGGCGGCAAGCACAAGGAGGTAGGGGGAGGGGAGAAGGCTTCTTATAAGGAGGCTGCTTCTCAGCGGGCGCCGGCCCTGCACCTATAGCCTTACAATCCGCAGGGATGCGGCAGCCTCTCTGCCCCCAGGCGGTCTGGCCAAAACTACAACTGCATGAGCAACAAGGCTTAAGCCAAAATGGCTACGGAGGGACGACGACGACAGCGACGACGCCGGCGGCGACGACGACGACGGCGGCGGCGGCGGCGGCGACGACGAGCAGGAGGACAAGGAGGAGGAAGAGGGATAGGAGGAGGAGGATAGGAGGAGGAGGAGGACGACGACGACGACAGCGGCGACAGCGATTGACCCCTAGCCCTCTGCCAAGGTGCATCTGGACATGCCAGTGGCGACGAGAAGCTCCTCTCGAAAGCCCGAAAAGGGAAAAAGGCATCTCCAAACATCGCAGCGGCGACGCGGTCCGCCACGGAGGCAAGAGCGACGACGACGACGGCGACGACGACGACGACGACGACGACGACGACGACGACGACGACAGCGGCGACGACGACGACGACGACGACGCCGCCGCCGACAACGACGACGACACCGTCGACGACGACTCCGACGACGACGACAACGACGCCGACGACGCCGACGACGACGACGACGACGACGTTCCGCCTCTTTCGCCGGCCTCCTCGGCCGCAGGCCGCGCGCGGTCGCAGCTGGCGCCCGCGCGGGGAAAATCCGGCTCCCGAGGGGGGGGGGAGGGGGTGAAAACTGGCTGCCTGGCGGAGGGAAGGGAAAGGACAGGAGGAGGAGGAGGAGGGAGGAGGGAAGGAAGAGGAGGAGGAGGACGACGAGAAAGAGGAGGGAGGAGGGACGGAGGAGGGAGGAAGAGAGGGAGGGAAGAGGAGGAGGGAGGAGGAGGAGGAGGAGGAGGAGGAGGGAGGAGGAGGAGGGAGGAGCAGGAGAAGGGAGGAGGAGGAGGAGGAGGGAGGAGCAGGAGGAGGAGAGAGGCAGAAGGGGGGAGGAGGGAGGAGGGAGAAGGGAGGAGGGAGCAGGGAGGAGGGAGGAGGGGGGGAAGGAGGGAGGAAGGGGGAAGGAGGAGGGAGGAGGGAGGAGGGAGGAGGGAGGAGAGAGACCAGAGGAGTGGGGGGGAGGGGGGATGAAGCACAAGCTAGGTCCGCTCCCGCCACCTGTGACAGCCGACCTCTCCCACCCGTCTCTTCCCGGTGCGGTGATTGCTTCCCTATCCGCCGGCCGACGGATGCCACAGCGGACCCGGAGCCCCCAAAAGGACCAATCATGCGCAATCATAAAAGTGGAGCTGCGCACCTAGGTGGAGAAGATGTCGGATGAGCAAGTTGAGGACGACGAGAAAGAGGAGGACAAGGAGGAGCAGTGAATAGCAGCACGAGCAGAAGCGGGAGGAGCGGGAAGAGCAGAGAAGGACCTAGGGAAGGCAGGGAAGAGGAAAGGAGCGGGGCCACAGCGAGGAGGAAAGACTCGGATCCAGGAAAGAGGCCCTCGCTGGGGCGGGCGCGCCATTCTCAACGACAGGGACAAAGCGCCGATCCTAAAATCAGGCCCACGCTGCAGCGGGAGCACCAGTTTGAAAAACCGACAACCTTCCCCGATTGACCAAAAAACATGTGACAAATCAATGTCTGAAATCCTGCAACGGCGAGGGGAGGGAGAGGAGGAGGAGGAGGAGGAGGAGGAGGAGGAAAAGGAGGAGGGAAAGAGAGGAAGAGGGAGGAGAAGAAAAGAGTGGCGCGAGCCAGGCCAGGGGTGAAAAAAGCAGGCGCTGCCAGGCTGCGCGCCGTTTGACCCGGGCAAGGCGCGGCGCCCTCACGGCAGCGCCCGATGGGACGTCAGCGCAGCCCGTGCTCCGAGATCTTTCGATTGATGAAGCCCATGACCACGGCAGCGGTCCCGTTCCTCAGCCCCGAGACCCAGACCCCCCCGGGGCGAGGAGAGAAACTGCGGCAGAGGGTCGGTCGCTACGCTCGGCATCTGGAAGCCCCCTACCAAGCCTCGGGACCATCAACAACGGCTCGGGGTGAAAAAAACACCCCTCTTGGGAAGGGGTCCAGGCCTCTGGGGGCCACGTCATGAAAGAACTAGGACGTCGGGGGTCTGGGATGGGTGCACTGCGTTTCTTTCCTCTCCCCTGTCGCCTCGTCGTTCGCTCCCCCCTTCTGAGCTCGTGCCCCCATATCCTCGTCATCGTCGTCCTCCAGATCTTCTGGGCCAGCGCGGGGTTCTCCCTCGCGCGCCCGCCCCCTGCGCCCACGTACGTGCCACAGCGCCACGCCTTTCGAAAGCGATTTCGTCCACTTCTGCGCTGTCCGTGGGTGGGGTGGGGTGGAGGAGGAGAAGGAGGAGGAGGAGGTGGACAAGGCGGAGGAGGAGGAGGAGGAGGAGGAGGAGGAGGAGCAGAAGAGGAGAAGAGGAGGATGAGAGGAGGAGGAGGAGGAGGAGGAGGAGGAGGAGTGTCATGAGTGTCATGATCGCCACAGTCGCAGTGGCAGGCGGGACTAGCGAGAGCCAGGGATTAACCGACGCCCCTCCGCAGGAGGAGGAGGAGGAGGACTTTCACTGCGTGCTACACCAAGCTAAACTGTGAAAGCAGGTTAAAACTTGGTGGCTGGAAAAGTGAGGCGGGCTCAAAACGCTATCGCCGAAAAGCAAAAACACCGCACACTAGCGTGCACAACGCAAGGCCGAAACAACAGGCACAAGCAAAGATGCTCCTGCCAGGTCCAGCCGAGAGGCGGCACGCATGGCGCGTGCTACCAGCCACGGCTCATCCCGTAGCAAGGCGATTACCTGCACGCCATCAGAAAAACGGCGAAGCAGCTCACAGTCCGAGTATGAAAGCGTCTTCGCACCCGCGTCCTCGGTACCGCCCAGCGCTCCGCCAGACGCATCGGCGGCAATATCGGAATCGACGCACAGATCAACTGAAGGGCGATCCTCACTAGGAGGTTCAGCCAACGGTGAACTGGCATCAAAAATTCAATTCGCATCCCTCCCAGAGCGCCTCAACCGAAGGAGGCTGCTCCAAAGCACCAACACACCCGCTGTGCTGCTGCGCCGAATCGGCCCCGAGAGCCTCAACCGAAGGAGGCAGCTCCAAAACTCCATCTGCGACAACACACGTGCAAGAACGATGCGTTTCGGACGAACCCACCCCTACATCAGAAGGCGGCTCCACAGAGGTCTGGGCGCAAAGGGCGCTGCCAGAACGAGCGAAGTGAGTCGAAGTATCGTCGCAGCGAGCCTCAGACGAAGGCTCAGCCAAATCAGATACCCAACAATGCATCACGTAAAATTCAAGGCGAGCCTCATCAAATGGAGGCTCAGCCAAACATGCATTATAATAACGTGCTCAAAAGCCGTCAACGGAGCACGGAGGCGGCTCAGCCGAAACGAGCTTCTCCTCCTCCTCGTCAGGTGACTTTTCGAGCAAATTCTTCTTCTCCTTCTTAGACTTCCGCTTCCTCCGCACCCGCTCGCCAATGAAGAAACTAGCCACGGCAGCATCGGCCCCAGTACCCCGATCAGCTGTGGTACCCTTCTCCGGCTCGTTCACCTCTGCGGCACTTGCCGGCATCAGCGCCTCCTGGGAGGCGTGCGTGGGATGCGCTGGACAGGCGGCGGAGGCGGTGGCGTCGAGGTCGCTGGGGATGAAGATGGCGGCGCCAGCCCGGAGCTCGAAGCAGTCGCTGGCGGCAGCGGCAGGAGGGGCCATTCCTTCAATCCCTTTTGGGCCTCCGCGGACCTGGCATCCTTGGGCTTGCGCTGCCGCCGGCGCCGACGCCGCACCTTCAGCCGCTCGCCCTCCAAGGTCCCCGTGTCCTCCTCGTCAATCGAATTGACCTCCGCCTGAGCAGCCAGCAAACTCCCTGGCGGCACCGGAGGCACCAGGACGTAGACCCGCATCGGCGGCGGAGGCGGCAGCTGGATGCGCCGCACAATCACCTTCACCTGGTCCTCGCACTCGGAGTCGCTGGCGAGGGCTCCGACGCCCGGCTGATCAACTGCGGGCTCCTCGAGCGCTCCTGCGCCGCGCGACTCCACCTCCGCAGCGTCGCCACTGGACGGACTTGGCTCGCTGGGGGTGGCAGCGACTCCGAGCGCCTCTGCAAGCGAGCCATCTCCGCGTCCACAACGTCGAACGGGCTCACCACCTCGCTGCAGTTGCTGGGCGGGGGTTCCATGGCAGATCACTACCGAAATCCGCCTGCCTCACACCAAGCCCAGCACAGAAACTCGAAATACGAGTGCCCAGCTCCTCACCGACTGAGTCGTCGGGAACGAAGAAGCGCGCGAGAAAGGGCCTCTCGTACAGACCCGGGCAAGAATCCAAGGATGACACCATAGCCCAGGGAGAACATCAGCACTGGAGGCGATGCGGCCAGGCGGCGTGCTGGGCGCAGTGAGGGCGTAACCTAGGAGGAGGCCGCGGGGGGCCTGCTCGAGTCCTAGCTCCCAGTGCCTACCTGGGAGGCAGTGCTGCGCGACCACGGCCCCCAGAGGCCGCATTCTTGAGCCAGAAGAACGAAGAGGAGGATACGAGGATGAGGAGGATAAGAGGAGGAGGAGGAGGAGGATAAGAGGAGGAGGACGAGGAGGAGGAAGAGGAGGAGGAGGCAGGCAAGAGGAAGGCAGAGAAGCAAGGGGCAAGAGGGGTGGTTGGCGTGCCCAGCCCTGGCTCGCGACCCCGAGAATCGGCCCCGCCCAGCGGCAGATGAAGGCGAGGAGGGCACGCCACTGCGCACACCAACACATCAATGCACTGAGTCGGAAGGCACGGGTGGAGGCACGAAGTCGAAAGGCGTTGGAGGTAGAGGAGGAGGAGGAGGAGGAGGAGGAGGAGGAGGAGGAGGAGGAGGAGGAGGAGGAGGAGAGGAGGAGGAGGAGGAGGGAGGAGGAGGAGGAGGAGGAGGAGGAGGAAGGAGGAGGAGGAGGGAGGAGGAGGAGGAGGAGGAGGAGGAGGAGGAGGATTGAGGAGGATTAAGCAGGAGGACTGATTAGGAGGATTGAGGAGGAGGATGGGGAGGAGGAGGAGGAGGAGGAGGAGGAGGAGGAGGAGGAGGAGGAGGAATAGGGTTCGACCCCCCCACGCACGCCTCGTGGCCCCGCAGGGGGTTCCACCGAAGGCCCCAGTGACTGCGTCCGCGCGGTTACAAGGCGATCCGCAGAAGGCTTTGGTGGTTGCGTCCGCATAGCTGACCCGCTCCATAGGGCGCTCCACCGAAGGCCCCAATGGCTGCGTCCGCATGGCTACCCGCCCCTTTTCGGCGTACCCCTCACACATGTCGTGGCCCCATAGGGCGTTCCACCGAAGGCCCCTCACAGTATACCCACGTATTGGGCGCTCCTGCTCATAGGTACCTCGTTTGGAGAAGAACGGGTTGGGATCTCCGCCAGGCTGAATTCGAGTGCTGCTGGCAGTGCCCCTTGCCCAGGGTGCCCCCCGGACTTCCAGGGAGCCCCCCCCCCGCCCTCCAGAGCAGCCCCCACGAGGCCCCGAGGGCCCCGTGGGGCTCCGAAAAATGATCCAGAATGGAATGAGAAGCTGGGGGCACCTTGGGCCAGTGGCACCTGTAGCTGACTACCTACCAGACCACCCCAACCCAACCCGAAGACCCGAATTTGACCCGAATTTGACCCGAATTTCTGGTTGGGGTGGGTACGGATTCCATGTGTTTTTTCAGTGTTCCCCGACCCCCCCCCACTGGAAATCGAGGATAAATTTGGGCCTTCGGGTTGGGTTGGGGTGGTTTGGTGGGTGGTGAGCAGCAGCCCCCGAAACTCCGCCGCGGCCGGATGGGCACGACCGGGCTGGCACCACCGACGGGAGCGCCCTGCAGACCTCGGCGCTCGAGCACGGGCTCGCGCTGGGGGCGCGCGCACGCGCGCGGGCAGGGCCCGCGGCAGGCCTCGAAACAAAATAGCGAACACTCGTGCCACATTCATCTGTCGACGCCTCCCCCCCCAGTGGGTCTGTCGACGCCTCCCCCCCCATCCATCTGTCGTGTTCAAAACTGGCGATGGGTCTGATGAGCTGCACCTCGACCGCAGGTCTCCCCCGCGCGTGCCAGCTTTGAGATTGGGGGGGCAGGGGGGGGGGGGTACTCATGGTTTCCCTCTGCCGGGTCACCGTGGGCACGCGTGCACCACAATCCCAGATCACTCGACCCACACCCGGGCGCCCAAGAGGTCCAGAAGAGGCCCCCAAATGGTCCCCAGAGGGCCCTCACGGCGACCCCGGGACCCCCAGCGGTCCCTCCCAGCAGTCACGACGGCCGCGAGAGGGCTCACACGTGGACGTCACTTTTCCCCTGGGTGCCGGCCAAATGGCGCAAGCCTCTTGAATCACTCAATCCACACCTGGGCGGCAAACCCTTGCGCAGTCTGCGCCTGGCAAAACGAAGTGGCACCAGAACTCACCGCTTCACGCTGGCGGGAGGCGTAGGGAGTAGAGCGCAGCCGCGCGCATGGCGAATGCACTCAAACCGAGACCGTAGTATCCCTGGTCAGCGGCAGGCTAGGACGAGCAAGCAAAACGACACCGCTTCGCACCCAGTGAGGAAATGCACAGGACAGGAGTCGGCATATCTACCGAAGGCAAAGCAGAAGCAATAGCACCTTTCCTCCTAGTGACGTGGCAGGTGGTCAAAGGACGAGGAGGCCGAAGACAACAAAGGGGAGCAGATTTTCAAAAAGCTGTTCGCCACTGATTTCTATCCGTGGTCATCCCTATCGTGGAATCTGGGGGGGCGGGCAAGCTTGTGTTTTTAATCATGCCATCACGTTAATAACGTGCCTCTACCCCGATCGGCGGCTTGAACCTGAGCAGACTGGACAGAATGCGATAAGGCACATGTTGCAGCGAGTCCACGTTGGCAGGGGCACCAGCAGCAGCAGCAGTGGCAGAAGATGGAGGAGGGGCTCCTCCTCCTCCGCCTCCTCCTCCACGCACGCTGCAGCATTTCGGCCAAAGCCCGTCCACCGTAACAGCTCCTCCCCATCTTCGCTCTCATTCTCCCCCTCCTCCTCCTCCCTCCCTCCCTCCCTCCCCCCCTCCCTCCCCCCCTCCCTCCCTCACTCTCGTGCACAATTTCTCAGCCTTGCCAAATGTTCTGCCAGTTGCCGTACCGACCTTCGTTGACAGGCTCCCAGCTTCATCGGCGTCGCCATCCAGATGTCCCTCCCGCCCTCCCGCCCTCCACCCTTCCTCCCCCTATCCCCCTCTCCCTCCCTCCCCTCGTCTCTTCTCCCTCCCTCCTCTCCCTCCTCTTTTCCCCCCCCACCCTCGCTCCCCCCCTCCCTCCTCGCCCTCCCCCTCTACCCTCCCCCTCCTCCTGCGACGGGAGGCGCCCGCCGCGCCCGGGGGCGCCGGCGGCCCCGAGGAGGACGCCGATGGAGCCAGGGAGGCTGCCGCGGCAAGGGGCCCAGCGGCCCCAGACCCAGCTCCCCCTCCCCTCGGCTGCCCAAGGCGCCATGCTCGCCCACGTCCCCCCAAGTCCTCTGCCGCCATCCACCTCCCCTCCCTCCCGAGGTTCCGAGGTCCCCTCCCTCCTCGTCCCCTGCCCTCCTCGTCCCCTGCCCTCCTCGTGCCCTCCCTCCTCCGAGGTCCCCTCCCTCCTCGTCCCTCCTCCCGAGGTCCTGAGGAAGACACTGATGGAGCCGGGGAGGATGCCGCGGTAGAGGCCCAGCGGCCCCCCCATGAAGGCCACTCGTTGCCTGGCGACGGGGCCGCAAGCGCTAGTCGTGGGTCGTCGTCGATCGTCGGTCGCCAGTTGTCGGTCGTCCGTCGTCGTCCGTCATCGTCCGTCGTAGACCGTCGTCATCGATCGTCGTCCGTCGTCCGTCGTCCGTCGTCTTCCGTCGTCGTCCACCGTCGACCGTCGTCGTTGATCGTCTCCTGTCTTCCGTCGTCCGTCGTCGTCGTCGTCTTCGTCGTCGTCGTCGTGGCCGTCGCCGCCACCGTCGTCGTCGTCGTCGTCGTCATCGTCGTCGTCGTTGTCATCGTCTTCGTCGTCGTCATCGTCGTCGCCGTCGCCGTCGCCGTCGCCGTCGCGGTCGCCGTCGCCGTCGCCAACAGTCGCCGTCGCCGCCGCCGTCGTCGTCGTCGTCGCCGTCGGCGTCGCCGTCGCCGTCGTCCGTCGTCCATCATCCATCGTCCGTCCTGCAGCGTCGTCCGTCGTCGTCGTCGTCGTCGTCGTCGTCGTCGCCCGTTGTCCGTCGTCCGTCGTCGTCGTCCGTCGTCTTCCGTCGTCGTCGTCGCCGTCGACCGTCGTCGTCCATCATCCATCATCCGTCGTCCAGAGTCGTCCAGCGTCGTCGTCGTCGACACCGTCGTATGAGTCCCCAGGAGAGGAACGGTGCCCTGCTGGGCACATGGCACGGTAGCCGAAACAGGGTCGCCGTTCTGCAGGGCGCCCAACAAAAGAATGTCTTGAATGATGCCTCAGTGAGAGCGTAGATCATTGCACGAGATAGCAAGCGCATGACTCGAACAGTGCCGTGATCAGCCCAACTGAAAGAGGGAGGGGGGGAGATGCAGAAAGAAGGGGCAAGGGGGATGGCGGGAAGGGAAGGTGGGGCAGCAAGCGAGGAGAAGGGGAGGGGGTCCGGGGAGGGGGAGAGGTCGAGGGGACCGGGGGAGGGGGGCAGGGCGGAGGAGGAGCGGAAGGAATAGAGGCCGGGGGAGGGGGAGGGGAAGACGGGGAAGACGATGAGCGGGCTCGGGGGAGGGAGTGGCGAGGGCGAATCGGGGAAGGCGGAGCTGGGGGAAGACCACGGGGGGGGCTGGTGGGGGAGGGGCTGGGGGAAGACGGGGAGAAAGGGGGAGGGCCGGGGAGCGGGGAGTCGAGGGGGAGGGGGCGAGGGATCTCGACGGCAGCGGGGCCGACGGGAGGGGGGAGCGAGGAGGGGCGGAGAGGAGTCGGGCGGAGCGCGCGCGGGGGCGAGGCCCGTGCCCGACGACGGGAACGACAAGGAGACTGACGACGACGACGACGACGACGACGACGACGACGACGACGACGACGACTGACGACTGACGACTGACGACCGACGACTGACGACTGACGACTGACGACCGACGACGACGACGACGACGACGACGACGACGACGACGACGACGACGGCGGCGACGACGACGACGACGACGACGACAACGACGACGGCGGCGGCAACGCCCGTGCACAGCCCCGCGCACGCCTAAGTGTCGGGTTGGCCACGCCGTCCACCACCATGCCCGCCTGCACCTCGCGGGAGCAGCGCTGGGCACTCGTCGTCGTCGTCGTGTCGTCGTCCGTCGTCCGTCGTCCGTCGTCCGTCGTCCGTCGTCGTCGTCGTCGTCGTCGTCGTCGTCGTCGTCGTCGTCGTCGTCGTCGTCGTCGTCGTCGTCGCCGAGGGGATCGGGGTTCGAGGGCTGTGCGCCTAGATCTCCAACGACATGATCCGTCGATCCCAATGCTTTTCCTCTCGACGTCTGCCTACGAGGCCCGTTGCAAATCAGACCCCGGGGCCAGCGAGGACGGCCGCGGGGCGAGAAACTATCCCTGGGAAAAGGTGCGACCTCGGGAGCCGCGCATCGACGAACGTCCAGGGACGTTTGCTTGGGCGTCGCGTGGCAGGGGGGGACGACAAAAACGGGTAAACGGGGGGGGGGAGGGGCGAAGAAACGAGCGCCTGTCGTGCGCCTGTTGGGGGCCCAGGGGGCCCCATCGGGGCCCCCCTCAGGGTCCCTTTCCTGCGGCGCCGGGTCTCCCCTCCCCAAGTCATCACCTCCACACTAGGCAGCGCTGGATCTGCGGGCGTTCTCCGGGCATCCCGGGATCTGCCAATGCCTCCGGCGGCCCATGGCAAGACCCCTACCGCCTCGCAGCGCGGTCGGACGCCACTGCCGCCACCACCGCCGCCGCCGCTGTCGTCGTCGTCGTCGACGACGACGACGACGACGCGGCGGCGCCCCGCTCCCAAGAGACCGTCGCCGCGTGCCCCACTCGCTGGTGACCCGAGGCACCGCAGACGACCCGGCGGCGGGCCGCCGCTTCTTGCAGCCCAGCGCCTGTGCGCGGCCCGGCGTGCTCTGGGGGCTCACCGCGCGTTGCCCAGCGACGACGACGACGACGACGACGACGACGACGACGACGACGACGACGACGACGACGACGACGACGACGACGACGACGACGACTGCGGAGGCCTCGGGGGCGACGGTCCAGCGCGCGTGGCCCAGCGTGCTCCCGTAGCCCACGGGTGCGATTTGCAAATGGCGTGGCGCCCAACGAAAATAGGCCTTGCGTGCCCGCGTGGCCGTCACGTGGGCGCTTCCCACACACCGCCTCATCCGCCGCCGTGCCTCCGGGCACGGAGTAGGCGCGTTCTAATGTCCTTTGCCTCATCCCCAGAGCCTCAGGAGCGTGAGTCCTTCGTCATGAGGAACAGGCCCCGGAGCCCAGATTGCCAAATCTGTCGGGGTTTGCCGCAGTTCCATGTGGGGCCCGTCGAATGGTGGCGCGTGGTTTTAACGGGCCCACGAGGGCCCCAAGAGGCCGCCAAGACGGCCCAACAGGGCCCCGAGTCGCCGAACGATCTCTCCAAGGCGCCCACGATGGCCCCCCCGCGTCCCGAGAGGCCTCCAGGAGGCCTCCCAAGAGGGCCCCAAGAGGCCAATCACGGATGCTCTTTGACTTTTTCAACGATTTCGGCGTTCTCGCCGCTTCGGCACCCCGACGCCCCCCCAAGGCCCGAAAGGCCCCCAAAACCAGCCCAAGACGGCCCAACAGGCCACCAAGAGGGTCCCAATACGGCCCTAGAGGGCCCCAAGACGGCCCAAGAGGCGCCCAAAGCAATCCAAGAGGGCCCAAACATTGCCCCAAAAGGAGCCCATCAGAAGGATGGGAACACGAACCGGAAACACGAGCCCTCCACCCCAAGAGGCCCCAAGGGACACAGAGAGACGCCCAGGAGGCCCCAAAAAGCCCCAAAGAGGCCCCAAGAGGCCCCCATGATGCCTCTAAGAGGCCCCCAAAAGGCTGAAAAGAGACACCAAGAGGCCACAAAACGGCCTCCAAGAGGCGCCCAAACTGCCTCCAAAAATCCCACGGGAGGCCTCCCACGAGATCCCAACGAACATCCAATCGGCTTCACGCCCACAGCCCACGCAGCGGCGAGCCGGGGGAGGATGATAGAGGCGGGCCTTCTCAGAAGACTGGGGAATCCCTGGGTTTGCTGAAAAGTTGCCCTAATTTTCCCCGAAGACACAGAAATCCTCTCAAAAGGCGCGAGGCCTGCGACTGCGAATGCGACCCTAATTGCGCACCCTGGAGGCGCCGCGGGTCGGGGCCGAAGCACTCACTACAGCTTGACATGCCCGACAGAATTGTTGCTCTAGATTGCCAATTCATTTCGCGTGGCACACCTCAAGCGCAAATGATTCGCACCTCGCACTTCGCAACCGTTTGCACAAGCTGCGTGTCCGGGTTCAACGTGTTTTCTCGCATTGTGAAATGAAACAAATCTGGCCATCAATCCAGCCACGCTTCGGTTGGTGAGAGCGTGTTTTTTTCGCGTAGATATGAAGGTGCTGACACGGATCCCAAAATACAGCCTGGTATATCCACTCCCCGAACACCGCGCATGCAACTTTTGCGAACATTTGCCATGTTATTCGACGTTGCTGCGCGATGTGATCATCAATGCGCACTGATTCAGTGCACCCTCCCACCTCTCTCGTGTTGCATTCGGTGCATTCTACCCAAGCTCCCAAGTCTTCCTGCAGTTGCTAAGCGTTGGTGAATTGTCACTGCTTTCCCCCATCGTTATCCACATCGCCGTCGTTGCTGGTCGTTGTGTTTACAATTTCTTCGCTCTCCAAACCAGCAACGCAACGCACTGTTTCGCGACATGGCGTCTGGAAGATATTTTTCCGCATGCGCCGTTGCTTGCGTGCGACGACCACTGTTTTCAAACTCCGCCGTCACACTCCACGCCTCGCAACTGCACAGAAACGTCGGCGCAAGAACACCACGAAACCAACGCGTGCGGTCTTTCAGAAAGTGCACGTGCACAAAAAGTTTCTGCTTCAATGCTCCGGAAAGCTCACTTATCGACCAAAATATTTGGTATGCCCAGGCACCGGGACCTCCGTGCCGTTGATTTCCATGTCTACTTGGTTCTGGGTTTTTGCGCGTGCTGGCAAAGCTGTTGTGAAAAATATTACTGCTGGAGTGCAGGACCAAGCCAACCTCCTCCACGGCACCCTGCAAGTCGCTGACAATGTTCGTCACGTGCCGTAGGAGAGGTCGCAAAAAGTAGTCTGTCATCAGCAAATATTAGCTTTGCCTGTCGAAGCTTGTTCGACATCATCGGTAACCCAATGTCTGATTGGCTTCCTCGCATGATCAATGCCGTTTTCAGACACGCTGTTGAATTAGAGGGAGCTGAGCGGGTCACCCTGCGTTGTCCCGCGCTGTATCTGGATTCCTTGCTGGCGCGGTCGGTCTGCACCGTGGCTGCCTGGTCTCGTTACAAGCTTCAAGGAACCGGGTGTATCCTTCGTCGACACCCTGGCCAGCCAAAGCAGGACGTCCCGAAATCTTTTCAAGGCGGGGACTCCGATGAACGAACGGCTGCGCGTCTTGGCGCTCAGCTGTGAGGCACCATCAACTCAAAGAGAAAAATGAGACTGAGCATGTGTCACGCATGCTAGAGAGGGTTCGGGGGGGCGGGGGACCAGAGAAGCTAAGTGAAGCAAGTGAGAGAGCCAAAGGGGCGACATAATGAAAACCCCTCTTGACTTCCTTCACGTGCAAGCACAAACCAGGACGTCCCGAGATCTTTTCAAGGCGGGGACTCCGATGAACGAACGGCTGCGCGTCTTGGCGCTCAGCTGTGAGGCACCATCAACCCAAGCCGTTCCCAAGAATGTTTACTGGGCGGGCGGGCAAGGGCGATTATATAAAGACGCGCGCCATTCACTCAAGAGGACTTTGGCAAGCTTCCTATTGAGGGCAGGCGGATAGGCGGCAGCGATAGCGGTCCATTTCGCACCATTCGGGGCGTTGCCCTCAAGCACAATGTGTTGACGGCCAGACTTGTTACAGATTCCGTTGATCTGGGTACACCGTCGATCGAGACAGCTACTATCCTGGATATCTATGTTCAGACACAAAAATCGCGTCCGCTTGCGCCAACGAGCACCCTCCTGACACTGGTCGAGACATCTTACGTTGGCCTCCCGATCTATAAACCCCTGAACCTCTCTCGTGACAAACACGCGTGAATTCACAGGATGTTCGAATATGCAAGGAACTCTGAATTTCTCACAACATCTGATGATAGACAGCGCAGCACGCATGGTCTTATTGCCAAGCGCCAGGCGAGCAAGCTGCTTCATATTCAAAAGATGTGGCGGGAGTCCCCAGGGCTGCGATGCCGAGCGGATGGCCCCCACACGGTCCGCAGCAGTGGTCCAGGGCCCACAAGGCGGTGCCAGCATCACAGCTAAGACACGGCCAGCGGCAATGTCCGAGCACAGCCCACGCAGGACCTTCCGTCGGAGCAGGTCGCCGCCTGGCCCGTGCAGCGTGTCCCAGAATCTGGCTGGCACGCCCATCACCATTGCAGCACGCCCCACGCCTCCTTTGCCACTGAAGCAGTCGGCTAGGCACTGGCCCGTTAGGCGTGGTCGAGCTCCCGCAAGTCGACCGGCGAGGCGCACCCCAAAATGATGTCCGCGAGCTGAGCCTCGCAGACCAGGAACACGTTTTGCTGCGCGCTGCTCAGTGTCGCCCACGTGGCTGCCAGGCGTGCATGCTTCTCGTAGCGGACCACGCTGCGGTTGGTCTTCCACTGCCCGCGCTTCTGCACGTCGGCCAGCCGTCTCCACCTTCTCGCCATGTCTATCGAGGCCCCCGAGTGGCGCATCTGGTACGGCACCACCTTGGCCTTCACCTGCAGGTCTTGAAGGCACAGGCTGAACATCTTGCAGTACTCTGGGTACGTGAAGTTCCACAGGCACTCGGGGTGGTCCTCTTTCTTCATCTGGCGCAGCACAGGGTCCAAGAAGCGAATCCAGGGCGAGTCTAACTCTAGCGACACGCCCCCCAGGCCCGTCTTGCCCCTCAGGTCCTCCTCCTCTGGAAAGAGCCTCAAGGTCCAGAACTCGCACACTCCCGGCGCTGGCGGCACCAGGCAGGCCGGCTTCAGGAGCAAAAGGCTGCTGGGGCGGGCATACACGCTGACTGCTATCAACGTGAACACAGCCATCTGAAGACTGCCACGGGCCTTCATGCGCCACGCCATGGCGCACCACAGCGCCAGCGCCCACGGCTTCCTCGTCCGCGGCGGCTCCAGGCGCCGCCAGGCCCGGAGGCATCTCCAGCCCCGGGGGAGGCGCCGAGCACCGTAGCGCGAGAAGTCGGGGTTGAAGTGCAAGACCCCCGCCATCAGCTTCTCGGCCCAGGAGAGGTGAGTCCCAGCTTGGTACAGGCCGTTCAGGTAGCTCACCAACGCCGAGTCTACCTCGGAATCGTCTCTGCTCTTCATGACCTCGTCGATGTCGACCGAGGGCCAGCTCCGACGGGCAAAGTCTCGCCATCCGTCCCAGGTCCTCTGGTACTCGCGCTGCGTCGGGGTCCGCGCGGCCTCCCGCTCCAGGAGAGAGAAACCCTCTTCGCCGGCAGGCATCCCGTAGTGGCGAGCACGGCGCTTCTGCGACTGCGCGAGCCTGCGCAGCCGCGCGGCGCCGGTCACGACCTCGGGCTCGGAGCTCCCGCTGTCGGAGGAGCCGACGCTCTCTCGCGCTCCCCGAGCGGGCTCCGCAGCCCCGACTCGCCCAGCTGACGCTCCCGCCGAGCTGCCGGCAGCGGCAGCGGCGCTATCGGCGGCGCAGGGACCAGCTGCCGCGTGCGCCTCACCCCCTGGCCGCGGGCTGGCGGCTGCAGGCCAGGCTCCGGGCGAGACGGCGCCAGCAGCCTCGTGCGCCGGCGGCCCGCCCCAGGCCGCGCGCCTCGCCTGGCCTGCTGGGGGCTCCGAGAGCGCTCCCGCCCATCTGGCGCTCGAGGGCGCCCAGGCCGCATCGCGGGCCGCGACGCCATCGGCCGCCCGCTCGGGCTCGGCCCAGGCGGAGACCCGTCCTGGGCTCGCCTGGGAGCCCTCGAGCTCCAACAGCTCAGCCAGAAGAGTAGACTTTGCGCCGCCAGGATCGAACAGCCGCGAGGGAAGATCGGCACAGTTGAGCTCACTGGGTACCCAACGAATCGAACAACGAATGTTTCGGCTCAAACAGACAGCGCGAAATCGACGAATCTGGACCAACAAGTTGAAACACGAGCTCCTTCCCCGATTGAAGCTTAGCACGACCGACATATTGTCACAGAGCAGTAATTGACGTATATGGGACCCAAAGACCGTAGTGGCGATACGATGAATGCTGCTGACCAGGGCTCGGGCCTCCAAGGTCAAGATACCCTCAGGGTGCTGCCAGGCTCTCGCGAAACAGGGCTCCCAAAGGCCTGCGCGGAGCCCCTGGGCGGGCACCTCCGGGAAGTCCCTCGCGACGTCCCACTGGCCCAGCTCCTCCTCGTCCTCGGGAAGGCCCTTGAGTTCCCATTTTCCACTCTCACTCATGCTGAAACCAGCTGCACAGAGCGCCGCCTCTCGAGCACTGTGGGCGCAGCGCCGGCGGAAGCGGGCTCGCTCAGGCACGCGTCCGACTGACTCCACCAGCTCCTGCGGCCAAAAGGCCCTTGCCAGCCCGTAGCCGTGAAGGCTGGCGTCAGACTGCTGCACCATCGGATTCCAAGGCAGCCACCAGTCTGACTCCAAAAAGTACATCAGGGAGCTGAAGGCGGCCAGCTCTCGCCGAGCTTCGGCCCATAGCACGGCCGCCTCGTCGTAGTGGGCTCGCACAAAGCCGTACACTGAATTGAAAGCTGACAAGGCGCCGCGCGAGCAGAGGCCACAAAAGGTTAGATGGCCCAGCACCGCCTCCACGGCCCACCCCTTGACACGGCGGCGGGCTAGGAGGCCTCGCACGGCCTGGCGGCAACGCCAGAAGCGATCACTGGTCACACGAGTGCGCAACCGACTGCCGTCGATCTCCGTGCCAAGCGCCACTGCCATGCCCGGCACCAGCTCGTCCTTGTGCAACAGTAGGTTCAGCTTGGTGAACTCGCCCGTCAGCTGGTTCATCACGCCGCTCACAAGCTCAGAGAACAGCGAAAAGACCCCCAAGTTGTCCACGTACACATAGTGCCTGACCTCCTTGGGCGCCCCGCCGGGCGCGAACACGAGCGGCGGCCCATCTGACAAGCTGGGCCCCGAGAGGAGCGCGCTGCTGCGGCGGCTTACCTCCTCGTTTGCCCGCTGGGCGAAATAGAGAGACCAGCTGAAACCCATGGGCAGAACCTGCCAGCAAGGATAGATGGCCGTCGACGTCCGTACCTTGGCCCCCTCGACCTCGGTCACGCCGAAGGCCCCAGCCTTGACCGGCGGCAGGCAAAAGTACTGCGAAAGGGCTGAATCGATACGCATTCGACGAAAGCAGTCCTTCACGTCCGCCATGCCGATGTACACCTGCTGCGCCTGCAACGCGGCGCGGAGGTCCTCGTAGCTCGAGAAGCCAGCGTCTGGCATCTGCACCTCGATCCTGGCGAGGCCCTCGCTGCTCAGTAGCTCCACCCCGGGCGGATCTCTGAAGTGGGCGCTCGCACGGCGGGCGTCGACTATGAGACGAAGTCGGCGCCGCCCATCCTTCCACACAAAAAACATCCCAATCCTCTCTTTCGGTGTCAGAGTCCACCCCAGGATGCCAGCTGACAGCAGCCGACGTACCAGGCCGCGGTACTCCTTGTGGTTGAACTTGAGGACCGAGTCGAAGTACGGCTCGACGTCGGTCGGCAAAGGTGTCTCTCGTAACATGCGCTCTTGGCGCTCCTGCAGGAAGGCAAGGGCCTCGACGGGCAAGAGGTCCTCCAGACGCGGGCAGTCGCTCACGTCCGTCGGCATGCTGACGAGCCCTGCACTGTAGGAGGCGACCGTCGTCGGACCGCCGCGCCCATCGTATGGCGAGCGACCCCGCAGGCGGCCCGACCCCGCAGCAGCTCCCGGAGGGCCGCCTGCGGCTCCTGCAACTTGGCGTCCGGCTGCCGGCCCCGCACGAGGCCCTCGAAGCGCTCAAGCACACCCCGCTGCATGCCATTAGCTGGGCCAGGATGTGAGTCGTAGCCCGACATCCAGTTGATGGCATCGACGATACCGTTGACCTCCGACGCAATCCGACCCTCTCGACCGAACTGCCTCGCCCTGCACGACCTGCCGCGAATTCGGCGGCCTGCGTCGCCCAGCAGCGGGAGCGGCAAGAAACTGCGGGCTCCACGCGAGGGCGGCAGTCGGCCACCGTCGTGCCCCGGCAAAAAGGGCCCGGGGGTGGGGCTGGAGCCCCCGGGCCCGGGGGCCGTCATGGCCCCGTGGAGGCGACGCCCCTGGCCCGGCCGCGCCCGCGGCCGCCTCGGCCGCCACCACGCCCCGCGCCTGCTGCGTCACCTCCAGCTCCTTCTGCTCCGTCGACTGTCTCTGCAGGCGCCCCACGTAGCGCACGCGCCCGACCTTGCGCCTGCTCTATCTCATGCTGCTCCTTTGCCCGCCGGTGGACGTAGCCCCTGAGCTCTGGCCCCGAGACGTCTTCCACCGAGCTCACGCCCTCGAAGAAGCGTGCGTTCGTCCAGCTCGGCTTGGTCGGGTCCGAGTAGGCATCCACCACAGCGGCGACACGGCGAGTCAACACCTCCACCATCATGAGCCCGCCCATGTTCAGCTGATCGTATACCCCGCCCTGGTACAAAGCCTCCACGATCGTCCTCAGCTCGCGCACCACGCGGTCATTCTGACCCAGGCCCTTCATGCGGGTGAAGAGGTCGAGCCAGAGCCGCGGGTCGCCTCCGTGCCTCTCCATGTGCTTCAGCATGTGGAGAGCCCCCGGCGGTCCGTCCACCTTCGCGTCCGGGTAGTGCTCCTGCCTCGACTCACCTACCACGTCCCGCCATCGTTTGAACTGCTCGCCCTGCTCGTCGTAGTCGACCCAGAGCGCGCGGGCGTCGGCGTCTCTCTCCTCCCCCAGCGGCTCCGCCACGGGAGGCAGCGCCAGCTCGGGCGTAGCCGTGCCGCCGACAGGCTCAGCGGGCCCATCATCCTCGAATGGCCCCGCGGCCTCAGAGCGTCGGCGCTCGGGGCCCGTGGCACGGGCATGGCCTCTGCCCAGGTCTTGCCAGACCGCGGCCTCCTCGCTCACGCGCCCAGGGGCTGCCCCAGCGCCCAGCCGAGCGAGTCGCACCATGCTGCCGTCGGAGGTCCTCAGCACGCCGAAAGGCTCAGGCCCGCCCTCGAAGCTCAGGCCCTCGCCGTCCGCCACGTCGACCTCTGCCCCGACCGCGATGCCGGGCCCGCCGCTGAGGGCGATCCAGGCCTGACCCGCCACAGGAGCCTCCAGAAGCTCCCCGCCCAAGCGAGCCACGGCCATGCCCAAGCGCAGCAGGTTGGCCCGCTCCGCGGCCGACAGCCTGCCCGAAGCCTCCTGCCACGAGACCCGTTGGCCGCTCACGGCCACAACCTCCCTCGGCTCGGGCAGGGCGGCGTCTATCTCCAGCGCCGCCTGCCGGCCCCGTGTCAGCGCGTCGGCCAGCTCGTCGGGCCCCAGGACCTCACGGAAGCGATACAGCCTCCGCATCTTCCGCGTCCGCAGCGCCAGCGGGAAGGCCCGAGAAGGCCCCGTCTCGGGGTTCTCACAGCTCATGTCCTCCGCGTAGATGTCACCGTCAGGGGTCAGGATGACCCACTCACCCTCTGCCACGTAGTGGAGCAGCACTCGCTCGTGGTCGACCTCGTCGTCAGAGAACCGGCAGACCACGCGCTCCCCTGGGAGCGCTCTAGTCCACCACTCCCGCCCCGCGTCTCCGCGGAGCCACCCCACGAGCGTCGACATGCCTGCGGGCTATCACCTTCCCCACCAGCCAGTGCACCACCCCTCCGAGCAGCGCTCCAACCAGCTTCTCGACCGCCTTCTCGCCCGCCGTCACCGTCGGGCACGCCCTCGCCTCACAGGCCGGGCAAGCCGCACACGGAGGCGGCTCGCAGGCCGGGCAGGCCGCACAGGGAGGCGGCTCGCAAGCCGGGCAAGCCACGGCCTCAGGGCAGGCTGCCGCCTCTGGGCACGCCGGGTAGGCGGGGCACGAGAGGTCAGGGCAGGCCGCCTGCCCTGGGCCCCACCCTGGCCCCAGGTAGGCCGCGGCCTCCAGCGCCAGCACCACCCAGGCCGGCAACGCGGCCGCCCCGCCAGGGATGGCGACCCCGTCCATCGACTATGGACCAGAGAAGCTAAGTGAAGCAAGTGAGAGAGCCAAAGGGGCGACATAATGAAAACCCCTCTTGACTTCCTTCACGTGCAAGCACAAACCATCCCATATGCCTTTATGTGTAACACTGTCAAAACCCTTCTGGTAATCTATCGCGACAGCCCAAAGAGGTACTTGGTACTCGTCCGCTGTTTCCTGTAAGATCGAGACAGTTTTGGCGTTCTCGCCTTGGCGACTTACCGGCGCTCCAAGACGGCCCACGAGGCTTCCAGGATCGCCCCAAAATGGCCCAGGAGGCCTCCAAGAGCGCTCAAAACGGTCCCGGAGGGAGGGCCCCAAGACAGCCCCAGAGACCTCCAAGATGGCCGAAGAAGCTCCCAAGACGGCTCCAAGAGCGGGCCCTGACGAGGGACCCGAACGGACGTTTCGAGCTCTAAGCGCAGAGACGTCCCCTCGAGACCCCAAGAGGCCCCCAAGAAGCCCCCAAGAGGCCCCCGAGAGGCCCCAAGAGACCCCCAAAAGGCCTCCAAGAGGCCCCCGTGACGCCCCAGGAGGTCCCAGAAATACCGCCAAGAGGCCCCAAAAGAAGCTCCACGAGGCCCCCAAACGGCCTCCAAGAGGCCACGAACGCGCAGGCAAAAACGCCTACGATGGCACAATAAGGGCCGGCCGAGTGAGCGAAGCGATGAAATATAGCTTACGCCACGGTGCGTTAGCACTATGCTGGCGCAGGGGCTTCCAAGCTAATGATACCGTTGCAGATCATAAGGAGGACTTCCCTGATTGCCGAACCTTGAGAACAGACCATCTCAACCACGATGCCCTTGCTGCCTGCTGCATTGCCCTTTCTTCATATGTTGCGATACCGCTTGTAGCTATTGCGTAGTGAAAGATGGAGTGTTTCTCGCCGCTGTTAAAATCTTACGCTCCTCTCGATTGTTGCTCCCAACGTTGTAATGCATATTATAATACAACTTGCTGTAAAACATCGCAAACAAATCGGCAATATCGTGTCTGCCCCGCACAGTCTCCCCACTCTCACAAATCACACTTGGAATATGTGTTTGACTTCTGCGATCTGAATTTGGAGATCTTCTTCAAGTTACGAAGCGCTGATCAGATACTGTCAATTTCCACTCGGCGCGTGTTTCTCTTCATTATCTTGATGTTGTTCCGGGTCTCTTTGTTGAGAGCTCGTTTCGCTGCAAGGTCGTCTGCGTTGGTCTCGCGTCTCCTCTTGAATCATGCAACACCAAGTCCACTGTCATCGGGTTGAAGTGTGCTTGATCGTGGGGCGCTGAAGCTGGCCAACACTATAGATTCCAATATTGTTTGTTCAGCCTGGTCACGACTGGGATGCCTGCCTTCGCTTCGTCCTGCGATGTCTGAAAAGTCCCGCCTCCTTCTGAGAAGGGTTTCTCCCCCCGCGCTCGCCGCCGGTGATGGTGGGCTCGCGTGTTCTGGCAGCTCGGCGCTTTCTCGTGACCCAGCGCCGCCTCGCTCGTGGCCCAGCGTGTTCTCGTGGCCCCGCGCGCTCGTCGGCGGCGAGGCCTGTCATGCCATGTTTTGACTCGGCCTCGTCGGCGCTGCCCTCGGACACTCGCTGGTCGTCGCAGCGGTGCTGCTTGTGGCGTTGCGCGGCCCTCTCCTGGCCCGGGTTGTCCAGGGCCGCCTGCGCTGCCTGATGCCTTCTATGCTCCCCTCGGGAGAGACGAGAGGGTAGGATAGCAAAGGGTGGGATAGAGAATCAGCTCAGGTGACTGGGCTTCCTGGCGCCTCCTGACGCCAGGAGGCGCCCATGTATCGAGGAATGGGCCCGGCGGCGGGGCGGGAACCAGCTGCATGCAGCAGATTTCGTACCCCCCCCTTTCCCCATCCCCCCCCTTTCGTCTGGCCCGATCCGCATGAACGCGGAGGGCGTCGAGCAGGGTGTCTTCCCGATAGGCTTCACGCTGCTGCCGCCACCATGCTTCCCGCAGTGCGAGCTGGGCCTGCAGTACGCTGATGTGCCCAGCTTGCCGCTGCAATGTTGCATCAACTGGTCTCCAGGCGGCCAATTGCTTAGATGTTCGCGCTTGCCGCAGGAGGAGGAAGAGGAGGAGGAGGAGAAGGAAGAGGAAGGGGAGGAGGAGGAAGAGGAGGAGAAGGGGGAGCGGAGGAGGAGGAGGAGGAGGAGGAGGAGGTCGAATGGATCATGGGTTGGTTTGCCCATCGTCGCTTGTCACGGAAAACCTTCGCGCACCAGACTGGCGCGCTGTGCACCCACCAGGCAGTGGCTGTGTGATCGCCAAAAGGGCCGCGGCGCGGCCAGCGGGTTGAGGCCGTCCCCCTTCGCGTGCGGGGGACGCGAGTCTCCAGCATACTGCCGTCCTCCTCCTCCTCCTCCTCCTTCTCCTCCTCCTCCTCCTCCTCCTCCTCCTCCTCCTCCTCTCCTCCTCCTCCTGCTCTTCCTCCTCCTCCACGTCCTCTTCGGCCCAGGAAAACAGAAAAAACTTG
>CAUYUJ010012503.1:12500-30000 GCA_963575745.1 Prorocentrum cordatum | reverse complement strand
CCATGATTGCGCCGCCCATCAAAGGCGGGCCACGTCGGAAACGCGTGAGGGGTGTCTTGGGATGGGGGCGACGATGACGATGACGATCACGACGATGATGATGATGTTGATGATGATGGTGATGATGATGATGCTGATGATGATAACGGTGATCAGGATGATGGTGACGATGATGAGGATGGCGATGATGATGAGGGACATGATGATGATGATGGCATGCGAAGAGCAGAGGCAGGGATGGGAGGAGGGAGGAGGGGGAGAAGGGGTGCATCGAGGAGGAGTGACGATATCCGTGTATAAAGTTTTTGGCGGACAAGCTCGCGGCGCACTCTGAAGCGGTGTTGCGGCGATGTGGGGGCGGCGTTCCGCCTGCCACATCCGCCGTGGCGCCACCTCGGGGCGGGCCATGATTGCGCCGCCCATCAAAGGCGGGCCACGTCGGAAACGCGTGAGGGGTGTCTTGGGATGGGGGCGACGATGACGATGACGATCACGACGATGATGATGATGTTGATGATGATGGTGATGATGATGATGCTGATGATGATAACGGTGATCAGGATGATGGTGACGATGATGAGGATGGCGATGATGATGAGGGACATGATGATGATGGCATGCGAAGAGCAGAGGCAGGGATGGGAGGAGGGAGGAGGGGGAGAAGGGGTGCATCGAGGAGGAGTGACGATATCCGTGTATAAAGTTTTTGGCGGACAAGCTCGCGGCGCACTCTGAAGCGGTGTTGCGGCGATGTGGAGGCGGCGCTCCGCCTGCCACATCCGCCGTGGCGCCACCTCGGGGCGGGCCATGATTGCGCCGCCCATCAAAGGCGACCAATTGTTCATGGCCGTGGAAGATGGATTTTGGCCCTCGTGCCGTGTGCGGCTGAGTTCGGCCGCGCGACCCGTGGGGCGTGGCATTCCCATCATCGGAGGTCCGGCAGGGTTGAGGCGCGGGGCGGCTGATCAGAAACGCAGGTCTGGTCGAGATGGGGCTGAGCGAGTACAATGTCCATCTGACATCCCAGCAGGGCGGCTCACAGGGCGAAGGCCCAAATGCACAGAGCCTCCTCTTGACTCACATGCTTGACCATGTTCTCGAGCGCTTGCGGAGCATCCTCAACGACCCCGCGGGTCACTGCGGCGAGCCGATCAGGTCTCGAGCGGGCAAGGTCATCCAGTGCATTGGGGCGAACCCAGCCGGCGACCTCCAGGACTGGCCCGAGGTGGACGACGACCTGTGCCGCACCGGCAGCTGGCGCGAGGTTGCTGGCACAGTATAATGTGGGGTGTCTGGGTGAATATTTTTGTATAGTATGGGCGTATGGGTGTATTATGCCGGAGGTTGGGGGGTGAGATCGAAGTGGAACGGAGAGCCCCCCTACCGGGAAATCGATTTCGGTTTCGTGTTCGTGCGTGCCGTGCGGGCGAGGCGAAGCTGCGTGGGCGGGCAAGAAGAAAGTCTCCTGTGGCTGAGGCGCGGCCGGACCAAATGATTCTCCGCCGGGCGGCCAGTGGCGCGCGGTGTCCCGCCGGTGTCCCGCCGGTGTCCCGTCGGTGTCCCGTCGGTGTCCCGATGATGATGTTGATGATGATTATGATGATTATGATGATGATGGTAATGATGATGATGAGATGATGCTGATGATGGCGATGATGATGATGATGATGATGATGTTGATGATGATGTTGATGAGGCCTCCGACAAAAAAATCTCCACTGGCATCGTCAGGAGAACAATCACCACTGCTGCCCATTGCTCGGCCCCTCCACCCCCCCCAACCTCCTTATCACCCGTAGGGCGGTCGTATATGTAGGGTTTGTGGGCTTCTTACATTGCGAGGAGTATGGATGTATTATTGTGGGGCGCATAGGTGTCGGAGGTTGGGGGGTGAGATCGAAGTGGAACGGAGAGCCCCCCTAGCGGGAAATCGATTTCGGTTTCGTGTTCGTGCGTGCCGTGCGCGCGGGCGAGGCGAAGTTGCGTGGGCGGGCGAGAGGAAAGTCTCCTGTGGCTGAGGCGCGGCCGGACCAAATGTGTCTCTTCTGGGCGGCCGGTGGCGCGCGGTGTCCCGCCGGTGTCCCGCTGGTGTCCCGTCGGTCCCTGTGGCTGAGGCGCGGCCGGACCAAATGTGTCATTTCCGGGCGGCCGGTGGCGCGCGGTGTCCCGCCGGTGTGTCCCGCGGTGTCCCGCGGTGTCCCGCCCGCGGTGCCCCGCGGTGTCCCGCCGGTGTCCCGCGGTGTCCCGCGATGATGATGATGATGATGATGATGATGATGATGATGATGATGATGATGATGGTGATGGTGATGGTGATGGTGATGATGATGATGATGATGATGCACTGCTGATGATGATGATGATGATGGTGCTGCGGATGAGGATGCTGATGAGGACGATGATGATGATGATGATGATGATGATGATGATGATGATATGATGATGATGGTGTCCCGATGATGATGATGATGATGATGATGATGATATCGATGATGATGATGACGATGATGATGATGCTACTGGTGTCCCGATGATGAAGATGATGATGCTCATGATGATTATGTGGATGATCATGATGATGACGATGATGGTGTCCCGGTGATGATGAGTATGATGATGTTGAAGTTGATGATGATGATTATGATTGTGTCCCGATGATGATGATGACGTTGACGATGATGAAGTTGATGATGATTATGGCGTCCCGATGATGATGATTAATACGATGGTGATAATGATGATGATGTTGATGATGATGGCGTCCCGATGGTGATGATGATGATGATGATCATGTTGATGCTGATGTTGGTAATGATGATGGTGCCCCGATGATGACGATGACGATGATCATGCTGATGATGATGTTGATGATGCTGATGATGATGTCGATGATGAGGATGAGATGATGATGATGGTGTCCCGATAATGATAATGATGATAATGATAACGATGGTGGTCATGATGGTGTCCCGATGATGATGTTGCTGGTGATGAAGATGATGACGATGACTGTGTCCCGATGCTGATGATGATGATGTTGATGATGATGACTGTGATGATGGTGATGATGATGATGGTGGTGCCCCGATGGTGTTGATGACCATGATGATGATGGTATTGGTGTTGATGATGAGGACGGTGTCCCGATTATGATGATGTTGATGATGATGTTGATGTTGATGTTGTTGTTGATGATGATGATGACGTTGATTGTGATAGCGGTTGTGATATCGATAGTAAGATCGATAGTGAAACCAAATGTGATATCGAGTGTAATATCGATTGCGAGATCGATGGTCAGATCAACTGTGAGATAGATCGAGTGAGATCGATTGTGAGATCGATCGAGGGAGATCGATCGAGCGAGACCGATACTGAGATCGATAGTGAAATCGATAGTGAGACCGATCGAGTGGGACGTTGGTTCCTCCCCCCCGAACCTCCTTATCACCCGAAGGGTGGTCGCATAGATATTATTAGTGTATGGGTGTCGGTGTGTGGAAGCACGAGTGTTCTTATAATATTAGTTGCTTTTAAACCCCTAAAAACAGTGTGCTAGCCCATCGACAGTAAGGTTCAAAGATTTTCGATTTGTCGTACCTGGACGCCTGGGACCCGCATGTGGGCGCCATCCTTGTTTCAATACATTCCCCTCCAACCAAACCCCACCGGCACAGCTCGCACGTGGCATCGCCACCGTTTCGGCACACCCCTCACACGCTTCGTGGCCCCAGAGGGAGCTCCAAGTAAGTCCGCAATGGCACTGTTCGCACGTGGGCGTCGCCCCCGTTTTCGCACATGTCTCACACGTGTTATTTTCCTTTCGAAAACAAGAATGCTAGACTCTACCCCCCCCCAGACTTATCGGTACGCCTTGGGATAATATTATTTCATATATATTCTGCACACTCGTCCATCCTAAATATGAAATCGTATCATCCCAGCCAAACCGGGTTTCCCCCCCTGAGGTTCCTTTGAGAAAACACTATGCGGTGACATTTGTTGTTCTAACATAACACTTTTTTCGCGAATCCCTTGCAAAAAAAAGGACGAAGTGCACACGCGCGCGTCGTCGCGCGCGCATGCCGAAATCCTTCAAAAACCGTCGGTGCCGGAAGGATTTCGCAATCGAGTTTCCAAAAAAAACATACAAAACCCCATGGTTTCGCAACACTGATTTGCTAGAAAGCTTCTGCGCGAGCTTTTGCGAAATCTTAAGAAAACCGTAGGTTTTTCAACATGTTCACGACATGCTACCAAGCGGGCTTCGCGCGCGCTACCAAAATGGAACGAAGTACAGACCCGCGCGTCGTCGCGGGCGTAAGCCGAAAACCTTCAAAACCCATCGGTTTCGGAAGGATTTCAAAATCGTGTGTCCAAAAAACCATTTTTTAAAAGAAAAAAAGAAAGAAACAAAAAAAAAAAAAAAAAAAAAAAAAAAAAAAACAAGACGGATTTTCAACAGAAGCGTGCGCGCGCGCTCTTGCGTCGTCGTCGTCGTCGTCGCCGTCCTCCCTCCTCCCGCGTCGTCGTCGTCGTCGTCGCCTACGTCGTCCTCTGTCTTTTCTCGTGTTCGTCGTCGTCGTCCTCTTTGGCGTCGTGGTCGTTTCCGTCGTCGTTGTCGCCGTGGTCGTCCTTCCTCCTCCTCCCACGTCGTCGTCGTCGTCCGTCGTCGGCGTCTCGTCGTCGTCCCTCCTATTTCGTCGCCGTCGTCGTCGTCGTGTCGTCGTCGTCGTCTTCCCTCCTCCCTCGTCGTTGTCGTTGTCGGCGTCGCCGTCCTTCCTCCTTCGTCGTCGTTCGCGTCGTCGCCGTCCTCCCTCCTCCCTCGTCGTTGTCGTCGTTGTCGTCGTTGTCGCCGTCGTCGTCCTTCCTCCTCCCTCGTCGTCGCCTTCGTTGGCGTCGTCGTCGTCGTCTCGTCGGAGACGTCGCCGGTGTCGTCCTAGTCGTTGTCGTCGGTGTCGTCGTAGTCGGTCTTAACAGATTTTGCAAACCAAGTTGCGGGTGGGTGCGTGGAATGTTTGCGCGAGCAGTGGAGATGACGACTTCAAGTTCAGCAGTGTGGGCAACCCCATAGGGAGCTCCAGCTAGAGCCCAAGCGGCGCCGCCGTTCGCCTCGCATGTGGGCGACACCCCCATGTCGACACACCCCTCCCACAATTCCTGGCCCCACAGCCCCATGTAAGGCCCAGTGGCGACTTTTCTTTTTTCCGGCACACCCCGCACGCATTTCGAGTCGTCGCGGTCACGCAGGGAGCTCCACCTACGGCCCCAGTGGCACAACCCGCGCATGGGCGACACGCCCGACCGTAGGGAGCTCCGCCAAAAGCCCCAGCGGCACAGCCCGCACGCGGGCGTTGCCCCACTTGCGGCACTGACAACTGCATGTGGTTGGGTTATACGCCAGGCTTCAGATTTGGCGGGGGCGGGGCCCGGACATTGCAACACATGGGACGATTGCAAAGCACGCAGACAATCAATAACCATAGTGGACACAGGGTTCCCGCACTTCAAAAGCAACATGACTCACCTGCGTATGAGTGCGTGGTGATGAATCTACGATTGCGTTAGTGCGTATGCGTGCGGGCGCGCGGCTGCGCGATTGCGCGGGCGCGCGTGGGGTTCTGGCGAAAACGATGATGCGCAACGGGGGCAGCAATGATGATGGCGGAGTGCGTGTGTCGATGAGCGCTTGAGAATGATGAGTGATTGATGACGACGGAAGCTTTGACGACGGCTGACGACGGCGTCAGGCGGCGTTCGCAGACGCCGCCGCGGGCCAGCCCGAGAAGAACGCGATTCAATTTCAAGATGTTGAACGGTGACAACCGCGCGTTTCATTTGTATTATCGGAGGCTGCGGCCGCAAAACCTAAGGCAAATCGAATATTCTGATTTTGCACCAATATACGTTCCAGAGAAAACACGCATTCCCGATACATACATATATATATATGTACATACATATATACATATGTGTATATATATGTATATGGCTACGTATACAAAACAATACATGTATGTTTATATACACAAACATACATACATACAAACAAACAAATAAACAAACAAATATACAGGTACATACACGCGCGAGTATATGTATAGACGCATGCTGCTATCATTCCATATACGTATGTAGATATAGCTAAAGCGACATACATGTGAGTATGTGTATATGTGTATACATTCCTGCATTGTATATGTCTCAGCGCGCGCATCTACACTCAGACAACGTATGTCTTGATACTGTCGCATGCTTATACTGCGCACGCATAAAGTGCCGCTCAGCAAGCACGCGCCCGCAAGGTCCGCGCGCGCCATTCAGTTTTCGAGCTTGGAACGCATTTGCGGCGTTGCGCGAGAACTTGCCTTGGAATAACGTTTGAAAGAAAAGGCGCGGTGGGGGGGCGCGGTGTTCGCGGAGCCCTGGGAATGGACGTCCGCGCGCGCGGACGCGGGCTCCGCGCGCCGAATCCAAGCACGCCCGCATCCAACGCCCGAGTGGACGAGCGGCCAAAATAAAAACAAACATGACCCAAAGATTCGTTCACTGAATGAAACATATGAATCGCCCTCGCGGTGGCTGACCTGGAGCGTGGAACTTAGCATCCCACTGAATGTGGAAAGCTGCGGCGCACCGCCGCGGCCCGGGGACTCGGCGCGGGGGGCGCGCGAGCGCCAGGGCGTGGAAACCGCTCTCTCGCGCCCGCGCTCCTCGCCGCGCCCCCGCGGCGCGCCGCCGGCGGGGGCCGCCCGGACAGGGCCGCCACCCCTGCCCCTCGGCCGGGAGCGCCCCCTGGGTTCGCGGAAGACTGGCCTTGCAGGCCCCTCCAGCGCTCGGAGCTGGCCCGCTTGTCCCGCCGGGAGCGAGAGCGCCGGCCCCGCCGAGCGCGGGGCGTGGCCAGATCCCGCCGGAGAACCCGCAAGTTCTCGCCGAAGCTGGTCCCCTTCTGGTTGTCGTCGTTGTCGTCGCGCCCTTCGTCGAAGAGGCCGCCGTCCTCGCCGAAGCCCTTCCCGCGGTGGCTGCCCCTGCTGGAATCCTTTTCCTTATGTTTTTCCCCCTTCTTCTCCTTGTCCTTGTCCTTGTCCTTGTTCCTTGTCTCTTCCTTCTCCTCCTCCTGCTTCCTTTTCCCTGTCCGCAGCCTTGTCCTTCTCTTTGGCCAATTCTTGCGCTTTTGCTTCCGCCTTGGCCTTTGCGGGCCATTGGCCCAAGCCAGACACCCAGCCTCGATGTCCACGGGCTCGAGGACGCGGAACCCGTCGACATGGACAACGCTTGTGCTGGATCTCGCCTTGCAGCATGCCACAGCCCTCCGGCGCAGGTGGTGGTCCCTGACCTTTGCCTCGGCCCGGTCCTCCCACCACGCGTAGTAATCGTCTGAGCAGCACACCATCTCGAGCGGCAGGGTGTCCCAGAGCGTCGCGTCGCCGTGCGCCACGAAAAGGCCAAAGACCTGGCGTTCCATGTACCCTTCCTGCCAAAGATCGGCCTCCACCAAGCTCCCCTGGCGGATGACCGTGGCATCCCCGAAGCCGAGGACGTAGTCCGGGTCGTCCAGGACACGCAGCCATTGCCCCAGCATCGCCTCCCGTAGGGACCCGAGGGGGGCGGAGAAAGGGACACCTGGAGGGGGCTTAAAGGTCGCCCGTGAGAGAAAAAGGCGGTGGAAGAGAGCGTGGATAGATCAGGAGAGAAAGAAGACGATCGGGGGGTTGCGCACTAGCTCCGGGCACCATTGAAGACAGGCCATGATGACTGTGAAGATGGTGTTGAGATTGATAATGACGATTGTAGTGAGAGTGGTGATGATGATGGTGGTGATGATAATGATGGTAATGATGATGCTGAGTATGAGTACGAGCATGAGTATGATGAAGATGTGAAGGATGACGGTGACGTTGACGTTGATCATGATGATGATGACAACAACGATGCCGATGCGAACGATGATGACGATGATGATGATGATAGAAATAATGACGATGGTGATGGCGATGATAATAATAATGCTGATGCGGGTGGTGGTGATGATGCTGGTGCTGATAATGATGATGATGGTGATGATGATAATGATGATGATGGTGGTGGTGATGATGCTGGTGACGATGATGGTGTTGTTGCTGACGACCATGGTGTGAACGATGATGGCGCCCTTTTTCATGGTGATGATGATGATGATGTTGGTGATGATAACGATGAGAATGATGATGGTGATGATAAGGTTGGTGTTGATGATGATGGTGACGATGATGGTGATGATGATGATGGTAAAGATGGTGTTGGCGATTGTGATGGTTGCGGTGGTAGTGATGATGATGCTGCTGCTGACGACGAGAGATATGATGATGATGATGATGATGATGATGATGATGATGATGATGATGATGATGATGATGATGATGATGATGGTGATGGTGATGATGATGATGATGATGATGATGATGATGATGATAATGATGATGATGATGACGATGATGATGATGATGGAGATGCAGTTGCAGATGAAGGTACATATGAAGATGATGATGATGATGATGATGATGACGATGCGGATGATGATGACGATGATGATGAAGATGATAATGATGATGATGGTAATGATGATGGTGATGGTGATGGTGATGGTGATGATGATGGTGGTGGTGATGGCGATGATGATGATGCCGACGCTGATGATAATGATGATGATGCAAATACTTATGATGATGACGATGGTGATGATGATGCTGGACATGAAGATGACGATGAAGATGGCGATGACGACGACGACGACGATGACGATGGTGGAAGTGATGACGATGCTGACGCTGATGACGATGGCGAGGAGGACATGCAGAGAACAGAGGCACGGATGGGAGGACGGGCGAGATAGGAGGGGGCAGCGGGAGGTGGGAGTAAGACGCAGGCCACTCTCTTCAAAACGTTGGGAACCAATTCTCCAGGACGTTCACGGCCTGGGTCCCCCTCCTCCAACGCCCTCCGCCATCGGCACCCGGCACTCCTCCCTCCTGAATCCCATTCAACACCTCCTCCTCCTCCTCCTCCTCGTCCTCCTCCCTCTTCCTCCTCCTCCTCCTCCTCCTCCTCCTCCTCCTCCTCGTCCTCCTCCCTCCTCCTCCTCCTCCTTCTCCTCCACCTTTTCCTCCTTCTCCTCCTCCTCCTCCTCCTCTTCCATCGCTTTTCCGTACAAAGAACTTGTCCCTGTCGCACCCCGAGGCCTGTCGAATGGGCAGGCCAGGCGTTTCGCCTGAGACTTCCTTTCCATGTATGACCCTGACGCTTTAAATTGACAACAGCTTCACAAATTGAGGGTGGGTGGTTTTCAAAATGTGGCTCTCGCCTAGCACCGCACACATTCGTTGTCACATTCGCAAAAGCTTTACGGATTGAGGGCCGGTGGTTTTCAAAATGTGCCTCTCACTGTAGCGCCGCGCAGAATCGTTTTTTAATTTGCAAGAGCTTCACGGATTGAGGGCGGGTAATATTCAAAATGTGCCTCTCGCTCCAGCACCGCGCACATCCTCAGTAAAAAAATCGCAAGACGTCCCATTGATTTACAACATTGATAGGAGATTCACGTGTTGAGGGCGGGTGGTTTTCGAAATGTGGCTCTCGCCTTGGCGCCGCGCACATTCGCATTAAACATTGCAAGAGTTTCATGGATTCACATGGTCAACGTACCAGGAATGGTGTTTTGAAAAGATTCTGGATTATGAGGGTGTAACAGATACGTTGATTCGTGATGTTGAACTGGCACGATTCAGGATCGTCAAAGCGCAACAGTCGGGTTGATCCATGGCGTTGGAGTCCAGAGAAGAATGTTTTGGCATGCTTCAGGGTCTTCAAACGGTTGTCTTCCAACGAGGCAGTTCCCTCAGTGGAACTGCACCCTGGCAGGGGCCTAAGGACAGGGAACTTGGAAGGAGAGTTTCTGCCAACATCCTTGGTGTCTCTTGGGTTTACACTGGTCCTCCTCATCCTCCTCCTCCTCCTCCACCTCCTCCTCCTACTCCTCCTCCTCCTCCTCCTCCTCCTCCCCCTCCTCCTCCTCCCTCTTCCTCCTCCTCCTCCTCCTCCTCCTCATCCTCCTCATCCTCCTCGTCCTCCTCCTCCTCTTCATCCCTTCCCCCCGCGTCCCCCCCCCTCCACCCGCAAGTAGTCAGAGACCGGGCGCCTCGCCGCCAGTCCACCTCCGCACGGAGTCGACCGAGCAGAAGATGAACGTCATCATCCCGACCTCTGTCGGGGGCCGCGCGGCCCCCCAAAGAGCGGGCCCGGCCCTGCTGCTGTGCCGGTGGCTCCAGCAAGGCGGGGCAATCTGGGAGGAAGAGGAGGAACAGCAGGAGGAGAAGAGGGGATCAAGGAACGGGCTCGACGCTTCTCTGGACATGTCTCGCCCTTCCTGGGCATCCTGGAAAGGGCCATCGTCGCCACTGGCGGATTCCCGCCAAAGCTCTGGCCCAGGCGCACCCCAGGAGACGGTCGGGAGAAGGGAGGAAGGGAAGGAGGAAGGAGGAGGGAAGGATGAGGGAATGAGGGAGAAGGGAGGGAGGACGGAGACGGAGGAGGAGAAGGAGAAGGAGAAGGAGGAGGAGGAGGAAGAGGAGGACGAGGAGGAGGGAGGAGGAAGGAGGGAGGAGCAGGAGCGGGAGAGGAGTGGGGAGTCGGGTGAGGAGGAGCAGCGGGGGGCGAGGCTTCTCTACCCCGCGCGCCAGAGCCCCCGAGGCAGCACAGCAGCTGCAACCCCCCCCTCCCGAGGAGCAGGGCGACGACCAACCGACACCACGACCAGAATCACGGCGAGGACGATTTTTGACGAGGAGCGGCCGCTCGGGGCCGCGTCTGCTTGGAGGCGTCCTGGTGGCGCCGTGGCCACGCCGCGGCTTGAAAGGCTGGCCGTAGTGGGCCCCAGGAGGGGCCCAAGGGCCGATGCTGAGCGGGTTCGGGCGTGGAGGGAAGGAGGGAGGGAGGGAGGGAGGGAGGGAGGACTTCAAGGGACGCTCAGGTGAGAAGCTGGCCAGAAATCGAGATACCGAGTCTGCATCGAAACGCTCACGCAGGGAGGGCGGACTTCTCCTCTCACCCCCCTCTACACTCAACTCATCCCCCTACGCCGCTGCCTTCTGGCGAAGGAGCAGGATGAGGGGAGCATGGTGGAGGAGGGAGCAGGGAACAGGAGCAGAGGAGACGCAGGAGGAGACGCAGGAGGTGGAGGAGGAGGATGAGGATGAGGGGGATGATGATCATAATGCTGCCGCTGATGACGACGACGACGACGACGACAAAGAGGATGATGACGATGATGCTGCTGCCGCTGATGATGATGATGATGATGGTGATGATGATGGTGATGGTGATGGTGATGGTGATGGTGATGGTGATGGTGATGGTGATGGTGATGGTGATGGTGATGGTGATGGTGATGGTGATGGTGATGGTGATGGTGATGGTGATGGTGATGGTGATGATGATGGTGATGGTGATTGTGATGGTGATGGTGATGATGATGATGATCGTGGTGACGATGGTGATGATGAGGATGATGATGCCCATGCTGATGATGACGATGATGATGATGTTGACGCTGATGATGATGATGATGATGATGATGATGATGCTGGTAATGGTGATGGTGATGATGATGATCGTGGTGATGATGGTGATGATGAGGATGATCATGCCTATGCTGATGATGACGATAATGATGCTGACGCTGATGATGATAATGATGATGATGATGATGATGGTGGTGATGACGTGGTGACGATGACGATGATGATGACGATGATGATGATGATGCTGATGATGATGATGATGATGATGATGATGGTCATGATGATGGTCATGATGATGGTCATGATGAAGCGGAGGAGGAGGAGGAGGAAGGTGGAGTCAGTTGGAGGGAGCAGGGGGGAGGAGGAGGGAGCAGGGAACAGGAGCAGAGGAGGCGCACGAGGGGGAGGAGGAGGAGGAGGAGGAGGAGGAGGAGGAGGAGGAGGAGGAGGTCCGCAGCCACTTTGGCTCAAGGCCATTGCCCGGGGCCTTCGCCTTCCCTGGGGTGGGGGCTCGAGGTGGTCGAGGGACCCGCCAGATCCTCGATCAGTGGTCCTGCCCAGGGTGAGGATTCATTTCGCGATTTCTTCTTCCAGTTTCAGCCCTTCCCCCGCAGCAGCGGGACCAGATTTCCAGAGCCAGCCCTTGCAGTCACAGCGATGGCGTGGAGACAGTCCTGGGAACATGCGAGTGGTAAGGGCCGTGGGGAGGAGGAGACAGGGAATGACAGAGGCAATCCCAAGAATGCAGGCAAGGGCGTCCACACGTGGCGCTGTCAACATTGCGGGTGTAAAAAGACTCCATGGGCGCAATGGTACTGCAAGCGTTGTAAGAAGGGGAAGAGCAAGTCCGAGGCGAAGATGAGTGTCTCGCCTGGGAAGCATACGACAGCCCACCTGGGCTGGCACCGCGGGCGGCGGGCCTGCAGCCCCCGCCTGGAGGCACGAACGAGGAGCTTGAGCTGTCGGGCGAGGAGGTCGACAACCTGGTCACGGTCGCGAGCAAGCTCGGCGACGGGGCCATGGAGGCCAAGTTCACGTCCATCCGCGAGTATGAGAAGCGGCTCGCCGTGGAGCCGAGAGCTGTGCCCCCACAGGTGCAGGCCCGGCAGGCACAGCAGAAGGTGCAGCGCACCTGGAGGCCAAGCTCAGGCTCGAGGTGTCCAGGTGTCCAGGTGTGAGCACGTCCGGAGCACGCTGCGGGAGCAGACCGGCCTGGTGCGGTCCCTCACCGAGGAGTTAGAAGAGGCGACAACCACTACAAGCAGCTGCTGGACAGCCTGCACACCAACGTGGTCGGGGCGCACGCTGCGGGAACGGACCAGCCTGGTGCAGCCCCTCACTGAGGAGCTGGGCGAGGCGGACAACCACGACAAGCAGCTGCTGGACAGCCTGCACACCAGCGTGGTCGGGGCGCAGGGCGGCTCGGCGCCACGTACCCCACTGTCCCAAGCTGTTGGAGGGCGACCTCACATGCCTTGACCCCGGGGAGTGCGGGACGCTCTTCGACCCTGTGGACCCGACGATGCACGAGACATCGGAGCAGGATCGGCAGGAGGCCACAGCACGCAAGGAGAAGATGCAGGAGGGGATCGCAGCCTCGGCGAAGACCTTGTCTGGCTCGGCGCAGGAGTTCGCGCAGGGCCCCAAGAAGGAGCACGAGGAGCACGTCGAGCGGATCTCCACCGAGAAGCGGAAGACCGAGGAGCAGACCGCCGAGGCGGGAGCCAGCCAGGCAGGGACCGCCACGGCCTCCGAGGCGGCCGCTGGTGGTCCTGGCCCCGGCGCCGTTGCCAGCACCGCTCCCGCTGCGGGCGGCCCAGCCGCTGACAGCGACGGCGGCGGCGCAGCCGACCGCGATCGCCCAGGGAGCCCCCCGGTCAACGCAGCAGAGCGACGCGCGGCAGGCGGCAAGAGCGGCCCTGGCGAGAGGCGCCAAGGCAGCACCGGCAGAAGGCAAGGGCTTCGCGGGCAGCGCTGGAGGCGCCGCTGCGGTGAAGGGGCCCTGGGACACACAAACAAATATACACACCAAGAAAAGGATTCCCCATACTTTCATGTAGTTTCTGGGTTTTTGTCTTCCCCCCCACTTCCCACATTTCCCCATATTTTCCTGGGAGTGGACGATGAATTGTGTCTGTGTTTTTTTCCCTCCTGATGCGGGCCAGCCAGCCGCCGGATGGACGGTCGGGCGGGCAGCGGGTCTTGGACGGGCGGGGGAAGCTTGATGGCAGCTGGTGGCGTGGAGGCCCAGGCCGCACGTCAGGTGCGGGAGGGTTCTCCTGTTGGCACGCCACCTGGTATCTTCTTTCTCCCCCCGCCGCTGTCCACGCCGCTACCACCGCTTGGCCACCCCCCCTTCTTTCTTTCCCGAGCAAGAGCCTGAATGTCCTGCTGGGGAGCCGCAGCTGCCACAGCACATATGTTTGGGCAAGACACCGTCCAAGAAGCATGCGCGCAGAAGCTTGCGCGCCAGCAGAGCGCATGCGTTTCTAGGGCTGGCCAGGGGGAGAGTTGTTTCTCGATCGAAACATGCAACACGACGTGCTGGAAGTCGGCGAAACAGTATCTTGAAGGGGAATGCCAGTCTAGCGTAGCTGTACTGCAAGAGATCACTGTGGAGACTAGCGAGCAGCAAGAGCGTGGGCAAACACTTCGGGGGCTAGGCTGGAACGCCAGCCTGTCCCCATCCATAGTCGCTGACGCAGGCGGCCTGCCGTCGGGAGTAGCAGTTGCGTGCCAGAAGTTCATCGGCACGGGCACGCCGCCAACGGCTGTGCGCGATCTGCCAGCTCCTCATTGTCAGGCGCTGCGGTGGATCAACACCTTTGTCCCAGGCGGGTTCATCCTAGGCTCGGTCTACCTTCCCGACACCGACCCGCTAGGACCAGAAGGAACTCAAATACTCAGGCGTCTAGGGGAACGTCTTCACAGTTGGGGGCTCCCCTTCGTCTTGGGAGGAGATTGGAATGTGGATCCATACAAGTTCAAGGAGATGGGGTGGGCTGGTAAACTTGGGGGCCAGGTCGTCGATCCTCCCACCGACACTTGTAAGTCCACGGCCAAAAACCATCGATGTCTTGGTGATGTCGGCAGGTTTGGCAGCGGATGTGCACTCTTGCCACGTCAGCAGGAAGGCTTCGACAAAGCCGCCTTGGCCAGTCACTGTGCAGTGTATAGGCAGGCCGATGGAGCACCTCGTGAGGGTGCCGAAGAAGCCTGCCGCCTGAGGTCGTCATTGGACCTAGGCCTGAGCCCAGGGACTACCAGCTGCTGCTCGACCAGGCGCGACAGCGGGGTGGTAAGGAAGCTCTCGAAAGGTGCTATAAGCAGTTCATCGGGGCCCTCGCGGTGGAGTCAGGCGAATACCACGGGGGTTCGGATCAGAAGAAATATGTCGGAAGGTCCAAGGAGCCCGAGTTTGTGCAGGTGCCTGCTTTGAGGACCTCGGGGGGCAAGTACCCGGTTGGATGCCCGAAAAGCATGGGATGGAGAAGGCGGGTCGCGACCTGGTTCCAGGAGCTCGGCTACCTCGGGGCTAGTACTTCGGAGTGGGGGGGAGTCTAATACCAGGGGGATCCTGGGGCAGATTCGACGTGGGCCCCGTCGGCTTCGAGGGCAGCATGAGCGGGAAGGCTGGAGGCCCTCCTTTAAGCAGGTGGCGCAGGCAGATGTTCAGCAGCGTCCACGCTGGAGCGACGAAGCTGGCAGGGTTTCAGCAGCGCTCGAGAGAACGTTCGGCTCCGAGCGCTCCAAGCAGCGGCGCGAGTGCGTCAAGCAGGCGGTGGCCAACGGAGGGGGGTCAGGCCCACAAGTACAGTCAGGTTCCGCTGAGCTGGGTGCCTGAGGTGCCCGCTGGTAGTAAGCAGCCCGATGCCCCCAGGGTTCCTATGGGACCGCAGGAGCAGGTTGACGACTTGTACAGCTATTGGACTGGCCATTGGGCCCCCCCTGAGGCGGCTCGGGGCGTTCCCGACCCGATTCAGTACCTCACTAGCGAGATAGATAAGCAGGTGCAGGAGCAGGATTGCAGGCTCGAGGACTTCGTGGGCCCCCCGAAGTCCCCCGAGCAAATCAGATTGGCAGCCAGGAAGTTCAAAAGATATACCGCGCGTGGCATAGACATGCTCAGGCCCAGGGACCTCGACAAAGCCATCGACGGGATCCTCGAGGTATTGGGGGAGCTCTGGGCCTGGATGGAGTGCCTTGGGACGTACCCTGTCTCGATGCAGACCACGGTCCTCGCGATGCTAAGCAAGCCAGAAAAAGGTTTTCGACCGATAGGCTTGCTCCCAACCCCTGTCAGAATGTTGTCTAGGCTTGATAGGCATGAGATCCGTGCTTGGGAGGCCTCCGTGAACAGGCCCTACAGGCACGGGATGTCGGGTAAGAGTTGCGAGAGAGCGGTCTGGGAGCAAAGCTCAGTGGCCGAACAGCATTGAAGTGCGGGAGGATGCTCGTCCGCGTGCCTCGTGGATTTCACGAAAGCCCACGAGAAGGTGGACCACTGCCTTCTCGCCCGCGCTGCCGTCAAGCATCGGCATACGCAACTTGAACCGGCTGCGTTCGAAGCTGCCCCTGCACCGCGGCAAGCGGATCATCGGCATTCTAGGTGCGCGCGCGGAGGTGGCGGAGGTGAACCAGGGAATCTTAGCGGGATGCGGGGAGGCCACTAGCTTGATCAGCTGCCTGTCCTTGGACCCCCTTGATCTCGCGCGCGGGGTTGCCATCTACGACGTCGTCGATGCGATTACCCTCCAGTCGTCAGGCCACTCGTCGCAGGTCGAGGTCAGGCTGCCGCGTGCTGTGTGTTACTCGTGTACGTTGCTGGGGAGACTGCTGCCTGTGGTCTCGCAGTCCAAGGGCCTGGCGTTGAGCACGCATGCCAGCACGAGGCAGGTGATCGCCAGTGAGCTTAGGAAGTGGAACTTCGAGGGGGGCCCTCTCTGGAAGGAACCTGGGATGCGACCAGACCATGAAGGCCAGGGGAACCCGAGGGTCCAAAAATGCAGCAGGCTAGGCTGAGGCGCCTGCAAGCGCGCAGGAGCAGAATCCGTGGTTTCAAGAGTTCCAGCAAGGGGATGATGAGGGTCGCTCGCCCAGGGTGCCTCGCGTCGGCTACCCATGGGGCTCGGGTACGCGGTATCGCTACTACGAAACTCAAGCACATCAGGAGCGCGGTGGGAGCTGCTGTGTTCGGGACCCCCACGGGCAGGTGCAGGACCCTGGGGTTTCTCCTCAGCGTGGAGCCCAAGGCGGACCCCTCATACGACTCGGACATGCTTCCGCTCCTCATGTGGGGCCAGGCGGCGAGGAGCAAGTGGGCGGAGCCCAGGGTGATGCAGCAGAGTTTCCAGATTTTCAGAGATAAGCAGGTCTTCGATTGGAGCCAGGTGCGAGGTCCTGCAGGCGCGGTCGTCTTGACCCTGAGAAGGATAGGCTTGGAACCGAGGGCGTTGAACTTGTTTGTGACCAGGTCAGGGTTGGAGATGGACACCACCTATTTGGGAGGCCGATCGTTAAAAATGATGATGGGGAGGGTTGTTAGGGAGCACCTGATACTGAGCCCCGGGGACGGTCGCATCGAGGGCCTCGACGATGGGCCGCTGCTCGAACCTGTGATCGAGGTGCTCAGGGATCTGCGGGCGCAGGGCAGGTGCCAGGCGGCAGCGGGTCTCGCGGGCTTGGTCGCAGGCGGGTACCCGACCCAGGACATGCTCTTCCAGGACAGGAGGGTGGTGGACATCAGGTGCATGCTGTACATGAGCGACGTTGGGACATCTCTGCATAGGTTCAGATGCCCCGCCCATTGGCCACGAATTCGAGATCTAGACGTTCAGGAGCTTCTGGGCGTACCTGTTTTGCCAGGCACGGAGGTGCTCCACACTGAGGTCCGAGCGCGGGGTGGACGTGGCCCACGCCGTACCAACAGGCAGGATTTCGATGGG
>CAUYUJ010012503.1:0-7500 GCA_963575745.1 Prorocentrum cordatum | reverse complement strand
GCTCCTCTCCACCCCAGACGTAGGCCACCCCCCAGAACCACCCGCCCGAGAGGGGCTTCCGGGACGAGCAGCGGCACCTGCACAACGGAGGCCCGTGCCGAAGAACACCCTGCTTGCCTCCAGGGTGCCCTGGACTTCTTGGGCTTCGAGGGCTCCGCGATGGAGAGCGCGACGCTCCCACACCAAAAATCAGTGGGCGTCCTGGGACCTCAGGGTTGGGTCTCTTGTGGAAGGCCTCTTGTGAACTGGCCTCCACTGCATCCATGCCCCCGCTGAGATCATCGCCAGACTTGGGGAGACCAACAGGTACCCATACCGCTACTCCCCGGACCTCTCGCGGGGTGCGTTCTGACCAGGATTTCGAGGCGAATCCAGCGGTGGCGACGAGGGCCTCACGCGAGGCCGAAAAACGGGAAAACGGGCGAGGGGGTAGAGGCATGGGCACCTCTGCCTCCTCTGGGGACTAGCCTTCACGAGCTCCCCGCGAGCAGAGGCGCGCGCCCCTCACGCGGCGGCCGCCGGCGCGCCCGGACGGCCAGCGCCAGGGACAGCGCCGCGGACAGCGCCGCGAGCGCCGCCGCGGCGCCGAGCACCGCCCCCGGAGCGGCGCGGCCACGGGCGGCCGGGCCCTCCCCCGGCGCCGCGGCGGAGCTCTGCAGGGCTGCGCCTCCCGGGGCGCACGCGCCCGTTGGCTGGCACACGCCGTCGGGGGAGCTGCCCCGGCCCTCCGCGCACACGCACCGGCCCTCCTCGCACCGCGCGCTGCGCCAGGGGTGGCAGGGCATCACCTTGCACGCGCCCGAGGTCTCCCGGTCGCACGTCCTGGAGCAGACCCCCTCCTTCTCGCAGGCGTCCTTGGAGCACTTCCCGTCCAGCGCGCAGAAGCCGGGCTTGCACATGCACTGGCCGCCCACGCACGCCGTCGGTCCACGGCTGACGTCGCACCCGACGACGTTGCAGCTTCCCCCCGTCCTGCGGTTGCAGGACCGCGGCTCCAGCTGAGCAGGAGGTCCGAGCCTGCAGCCCCAGTCCCCCTCTCCCTGCGGCGGGACGCACTGGTACTGATTGACAGCGAGCCTTGACGAGGACGCTGACTGGGCACCCAGGCCAAGGCCGCCCGGGCCCGTCCCAGGCCCGAGTCGGCTATGTCTTTACATCCGTTACTCCTACGCCCAGGAGGGCGAACGTTAAGGGGGGGACCGGCCCAGGGGGTGAGGCGTCGAGCTGGCATCGGCGAGACATCGCGGATAGATCAGCGCGAGGCCCCCGGTAGCGAGTCCGCATGATCCTGAGCGGGGTGGGCTATTCGGCCCCTGTCGGCGATGAATGGGCGATGGGGGGCCGATGCACCACCCTGAGCCCATCACTCCCTGCCGTTGCCCCATGCCCTCCTCGCCCCCCATCCCTTGCCATGCCAAGAACTCCTCTCTGCCGCACGCCAAGGCGTGTCGGCAGGGCGGGCCAGGCGGCTCGCCCGAGGCACCCTCGCCGTGTAAGGTCCCGAGGCAGGGAACCTGCAGCAGCTTCACGGTCAAGAGGGCGGGCTGCTGTCAAAGTGTGGCTCTCGCCGTGGCGCCGCGCGCACATTCGTCCTCAGAGTCTGCGGCAACCGTTTCGCGGACGGAGGGCGGCCGCGGTCGAAGTGTACCTCTCGCCACAGCGCCGCGCACACTCGTCCTCAAAGCCGGCAGGAGCTTCACGGATGGGGGGCTCCTTCCCAACATGCGGCCCTCGCTCTTACGCCACAGCTCCTTCCCAACATGTGTTCCAAACATGTGGCTCCTTCCCAACATGTGGCTCTCGTCCCAACATGGGGGGGTCCTTCCCAACATGTGGCTCTCGTCTTGAAAGCTTGCCGCAGCTTCACGAATTGGCAGGCAGGTGGTTTTCAAACTGTGGCACTCGCCTTACAGTCGGGCTCGATTGGACAGGACACGCGAGAGGACACAAGACCCTTCCAAGGGTCACATTGCCGCAGGAGTGTAGGAAGCATGGGTCGCGAGACACAGGACACAAGGGCACTCTTGATTTGGCAGGGTCGACCTACTAACCCGGGCCGACTGTAACGCCGCATACATTCGTCTCAGAAGTGTACAAGAGTTTCACGAATAGAGGGCGGCTCTTGTTCAAAATGTGGTTGTCGCCATACCGCCGCGCACAATCGTTGTTCCTATGGTTGACGTCCCAAGAACGGTGTTCTGGTAAGAAATCCACCGACCCCAGCTCGCCGGAGCTCGCTGTGGGTGACGAGGCGTACAACTCCCCTTTCCCCCTCCCCTGGGGCCCAAAATGCCGTCTCAGCCCCCCCCGTGGGCCTGTGAGCTCGTCACCGCTTCTCCCGGAGCCTCCTGAGGCTCCAAGATCTTCAAAACGGGCCAAGAGGATCCAAGCATGGCGTCAAGACAGTCCAAGAATGCGCCGAAACAGCCCAGCCCACGACCCAACCAAGACAACCCACGACGCAACCAAGACGGCCCGAGAGTGCTCCCAGAGGACCGCCGACAGGACCCCAAGGAGCAAGAATTATCCCGTTCCTTGTGGGAAACCGAAATTTTGAATCGACTAGCCTGCTTCATCTTCCCAGCGTCCACGACGGCCCAATGAGCCCCAAAGATCGTCCCAAGACGGCCGATACACCCCCAAGAGGGCCGCAAGACGGCCCCAAAAAGGCCCCATGACAGCCCCACGGGTCCCCAAGGCGGCCCAAGAAGGGCTGAAAAGGAACCAAAACTTCGAGCCCTTCCCCTAAACATGGCCCCCAAAGCCTACCAGAGGCCCCCGAAGCGCCCCAAGAAGCCTCCGAGAGGCCCCCAAGAGGTCCTGAAGAGGTCCGAAGAAGCCTCCAAGAGCCCCCCAATAGAGCCCCCTGATGCCCCCAAGAGCCCTCCAAGAGGCCCCCGACAGGCATCCCAAGAGGCCCTCATATACATCCAGAAAGCCTCTGAGCCACAGCCCACGCACGGTGACGGGTTGGTCCACGATCGTCGCAAGCTCTCAGTCCTCCTGGAGTTCGGCGGAATGGCGTAAGTTCCACGTTGATTCGCGGTGGCGCAGTCCCAAAAATGGTGTTCTGGCATGATGCAGGATCGTCAGGACGCAACAGCAAAGTTGATTCGCGGCGCTGAGGTACAAAGAGTGGTTGGTGATTCGGCACGACTGTGGATTCTCAGACAATTGTCTTCCGACGGGCCACTCCCAGGAGTAAAAATAAATCCCACCAGCCTTGTGGGCGACAGGTGGCGTCTCTTTCCTCTTCCACAACCCCTCTTCCCTTCGGGAGGGGAACCCTCGCCCCCCCCTCCCTGAGGTTTTTTTGGTTGGGGGGGGCGCGAGGTGTCAGTGGGTCCGCTTTCGGCTTCTGAAAAGGCCAACGTTTGCCACCCCTCACTAGGATCGTGGCCCCCGAGGGGGTGACGAACATCGAGTACCCCCCTGTTTCGACGGACCGCCTCCGAGATGGCCCCAAGAGGCCGTCCAGGGCTCCCAATGGGGCTCCCAACAGGCCCCAAAGAGCGCCACAAGAACCCCCGAGAGGCCTCCAAAAGGCACCCGAAAGGCTCCGAAGAGGCCCCCCAACGGCCTCAGAGCCCAAGATGACCTCCAAGATGGCTCAGATAGCCCAAGATGGCTCAAGATGGCCCCCAAAATGCTCCAAGCGGCCCCAAGACCGCTCCAAGACGGCTCGAGATGGCCACGGAGCCTCCCAAGCCTCCCCCACTGTTTGACTATGCGCGTCTCTTCCTCTCGCTGCCCCCGTCAACTCTCAGGGATATCGTTTCTGGATGGGCTGGTAGGGACACTTTTGATCGCGAGCGCAAACGGCACAGCCGCGCGCCGTCAGAACGAAGCACCAACGCAACGGCCTAAATTACGCACCGGAGCGCACAGAAGCGGGCTACGCTGCGGCCCAAGAAACGCGGAGGACCAGGCAGAACCACAGGTCGACGTGCAGCGCCAAAGTGGCGACGAGCAAGAAGCCGACGAACTCGGTGACCGCCGCGACGCAGCCGAAGAGGACGTCGAACAGGGCGCGCAGGCGCTCGACTGGGAGGTTCCGGATCTCCAAGAGCGGGGGCGCGGAAGCGGCGGGAGGGCCACCACGGCGGGGGGGCGGTAGCCACCACATGGGCGGCGCGGGAGCAGTAGAGGCGGGCAACCAGCGGAAGAAGGTCGCAGCCCTGCGTTGGAGGCGGCGAGAGCCAAAGCCAGGGAGAGTAGCCGCCCCTGGGGGAGGCGACGCGGGGGAGGACCCGGCGCGCGCCAACCCCGCGCGGGCAGAGACAGCGGACCCCGGGCGACTCGCAGGCCCGGGAGCCCAGGGGCACCCCGACAAGGAAGGGACATGCAGGCGAGCCTCGGGGGCGCCCGAAGTGGCCGCGAGGAGAGGACGGACTGCACCCCAGCGCCCAGGGTCGGGGGGGGGGCCCAGCGACCTCACGCGCAAGGCAAGCGGCGGGGAAAACAGCGAGAGGCCGACGCAGCGCGGAAGTGCCCCACCTGCGGAGCCTATCTACAGAAAGCGAAGGGATTGACTGAGAACGTTGGCCCGAGCGCGACGGGCCGAGGGGTCCCCTGCGGCCTCGCACGCCAGAGCGGCGCCGCCGAGCACCGACTGCGACGACCCCGACCATCGTCGTCGCCAGGGGGGGGCCGGCGGCAACGGCGCCGCTGCTGAAAGTTGCGCGGCATGAACCGCGGCGGCCGCGACGACGAGCAGCGCGGCAGGCGGGGGCGGCGCGCGCGGCGTCAGCAACCGAGCCCCAGCCGGCCCGGCGGTCTCGAAGCGAGAGACGACGGGGGGGGCTGAGGGGCCCCGCCGCGGCGCGGGGGCGGGCGCAGGGGGGGCGACCCGGCGCCGCGGGGCGCAGCGTCGCAAGCGGCCCGAGCGCGGGCGAGCTGGGGGGCCAGGGGGGGGCAGGCACCCCCACAGTGCGCCCGTGGGGCGGCATTAGGCACGAGGCCGGGGCGGCCGCAATGCGCGGCCGCGGCTGGGAGGGGGACAGCGACTTACAGTCGCAACGCAGGGCGTGGGGCTCGGAGGGAAGCGACTGACAATCGCAGTAAACGTTGAGCTGTGAGCGAGGGGGCAAGGGGCGCGGGCGCGAAGTGCGCGTGGGCAAGGCTGAGACAGACAGGGAAGTCAGCGTCGTGTAGAATGCGGCTGCAGCAGCTAGCGTAGCTAGCAGCAAGGCCCCGCTCAGCCAGGGCGAGGAGGACCCCGGAGACCCCGAGGCGGCGCCTTGGGCGGGCCGAGGGGGGCGGCGCCGCGCGGGGGGGCGAGGGGCCACAAGGGGTGGGGGAGGGGGCCCAGACCCAGAATTGAAACTAGCCCAGAATCAACAAGGGTTCTCCGCGTGGTTCCTGGCGAGCCAGCATCCCCAGCTGGGCACGCCCGCGGCGGCATTAGGCGCGAAGTGTGGCCCGCTGGGCGGCCCCCTGTAGGATTGGCGCAGACGGGAGGTAGGCGAGTCATGGGACGCCTGGGCCTGACTCCATCGCTGGGTTGCACGCAGGGGCCGGCGCCCGCGGGGGTGAAGGCAGCGGCGGCAGAGCGACGAGGCAGGCAACTCCGTCGGGGCAGCCGGAAGCGCGCCCCGGGGAAGGGAAGGCCCCGCAGGTGCAGATGGGGCCCTGCGCGGGCGGTGGCGCGCGGGAGGGAGCCCACTGCTGCGCCCAGGGCCAGCGCGAGCTCGCAGCCCGCCCAGAACCCCCTCGGCCTGCCCGCCGAGCAGCACCGTCGCCCCATTGACCTCTGCCTTTGCCTCTGGTTGGAGCACCTTTACCCCTGGCGCGGCTGGCGAACTTGTTGCGGACAGCCGGCCAGTTCACCTGGAGCTGCAATTCCTCGTCCATCTCCATTGGACGGCAGTTATGCTGATGCCACGCCCGGAGGAATTCCTCGCAAGACCCGGGGCCCTGCTTGGTGGGGTCTGCGCAGACGCACCCAGTCCTGGCCGGGTGCTCGCGCGCCCACTGGTGCCAAATCCCGCCGAAGTAGTCCCCGAGCTCCTTCTGTAGGCGTTTCATAGTGTCGGCATGGTCCTCGCCACGGAATGGGGAGAGCTGAACCTGTGCCAGCGGGGTCTGGTACATGTACTGGCCTGTGCGCGGGTCGTTCAGGTCCTGCGAGGGGGCCGACCGCGCGTCTGCGCAGGGAGGCCAGGGAGCCGAACGTGCACCTGCGCGGGGGGGCGACCACGCCGATCCTTAGAGACTCGCTCTCGCAATATGACGGCTCGTCGGAGGCCCAGCTGGACCAGCCAGTCCACCCAGTCCAACTTCCGCTCTAGGGCTCGCTCCGGCTGGACTCGCACTGCCGCCATGAACAGCAATCGCCCCACCGCTCGCCCCGGCTGCCCTCGCCCCACGTGGCTCTGTCGGCCTGGGGCTGCTCCAGGGGGGAGGCGCCCGGGGAAGGGGAGGCTCGGGGCTGCCCGCGCCCATGCCGCCCGCCTCGCGCGGTGGGGGACTTTCCCCTAGTTCGTCCGCTGGCGAGACGGGGCTGCAGAAGCTGGAGCCCACTGCGAGGCCGCGGGGAACCTCTCCGGGGGGGGCGGGGGGGTCCGAGCTATGGAAAGGGGTCGGGGCAACCACGGCCCCACTTCTTATCGCGGGGGCCGGGGGGGCGGGGGCGCCCTCGGCCTCGCGGGTCTCGGCCGCGGAGGTGTCGGAGACGGCGTCGCCGTGGACCGCCGGCTCGGCTCTACTGTCGGCGGGCGAAGGGGCCCCGATGCAATGACCCTGGGTAGGGGAGAGGTGCACCGGGATAGTGCCTCGGCCGCGGGCCCCCCGGCGCTTGGGCTACGCCGCGCCGAGCGACCCCCCCGTCGAGGAGCGCGGGCTAGGCCTAGCGGACCGAGACGGGCTGTTCCCGCGCCGCGCGAGCGGCGAGTGGGAGCGCGCCGACGGGGCCCAGTCAGGCGGATCCGCAGAGGGGCCTGTGAGAGCGCGGAACTCGGCGAGCGGGGAGCGACTGCTGAATTGTTACCACCATTCGTTCGCGCCGTGCCCCTTGGTAGGGGCAGCGCCCAGCTGTCTGCATAGGTCCTGTGCTTCTTCGAAAGGGCAGTCCTTGGCCTGTTCGCAGAGCGCCCCTCCCTGCGGCGAGCAAGTCGGCGTCGACTTGGCTCTGGAATCCCACGAGCGCATCCAGCGCATCCCGGAGAGGGGAGCGGCCACGCAACGGGCCTGTGTCGCTGGCATGCAGGGCCCACTTAACGCTTAGCTGGTTGCCGGGGGAGTTGGCGCAAAGGTGTGCAACCACGCGAGCAGCAGCTAGCCGCTCGCCGCTCCAGTATAGATCAGCGGGGCGAAAGTCCGGGGGAACCCTGTCGCCGTAGACCAGCTTCAGGAAGAGGCGAAGTGAGCAGGGCACCCACCTGTCTGGCGACTTGGCGCCCCGAACGTCTCTGCCGTGTTTGTTTGCGAATTCCTTCCAAAGGTCGTCCAGGGATGGGTCGAAGGTCCCGCCGAAACACGACCAACGTTGCCCCCATGGGC
>CAUYUJ010012502.1:0-15990 GCA_963575745.1 Prorocentrum cordatum | reverse complement strand
GTAGTAGTAGTAGTAGTAGTAGTAGTAGTTAGTAAGTAGTAGTAGTAGTAGTAGTAGTAGTAGTAGTAGTAGTAGTAGTAGTAGTAGTAGTAGTAGTAGTAGTAGTAGTAGTAGTAGTAGTAGTAGTGATAGTAGTGGTAGTCGTTGCAGGAGGAGGGCGAGGTGGAGGAGACTGGAAATCAGGGGGAAGATGCGGAGGAGGACGAGGAGAAAGAGGAGGCGGCGGGGGTGCGAGGAGGAGGAGGAGGAGGAGGATGATGAGCAGGAAGATGACGACGGCGAGGAGGCGGAGGAGGAGGATGAGGGCGTGCAGGACGATGATTCATGGAGACATGTGTACGGAAGAGGTGGGTGGAAGAGGAGGAGCAGGAGGAGGAGGAGGAGGAGGAGGATGAGGAGGAGGAGGAGGAGGAGAGGGAGGAGAGGGAGGAGGAGGAGGAGTGAGGAGGAGGAGGAGGAGGAGGAGGAGGAGGAGGAGGAGGAGCGGAGCAGGAGGAGGAGGAGGAGAGCAGGAGGAGGAGGAAGATGAGGAGGAGGAGGATGAGGAGGAGGGAGGAGGAGGAGGAGGAGAAGGTGATGATGATGATGAGGAGGAGGAGGAGGCGGAGGAGGAGGAGAGGAGGAGGAGGATGAGGAGGAGGAGGAGGAGGAGGAGAGAGTTGGAGGAGGAGCAGAATGAGGAGGAGGAGGACGAGGAGGAGGAGGAGGCGAGGACGAGGAGGACGAGAGGGAAGAGGGGGATGGAGGGGAGGAGGAACATGAGGAATCGAGGAGGAGAATGAGGATGAGGAGAAGAGGAGGATGTCGAGGAGAAGGAGAGGGAGGAGGACAAGGAGGAGGAGAAGGAGGAGGAAGAGGAGGTGGAGGAGGAGGAGGAAGAGGCGGAGGAGGAGGCGGGGAGGGAAGAGGACATGGAGGAGAAGGAGGAGGAGGAGGAGGAGGAGGAGGATGAGGGAGGAGGAGGAGGAGGTGGAGGCGGAGGCGTAGGAGGAGGCGGAGGAGAGGAAGAGGAGGAGGAGGAGGAGAAAGGAGGAGGAGGAAGAGGAGGGGGGAGGAGGAGGAGGAGGAGGAGGAGGAGGAGGGGAGGAGGAGGAGGAGGAGGAGGAGGAGGAGGAGGAGGAGGAGGAGGAGGCGGACGAGGAGGAGGGGAGGAAACGGAGGAGGAAGGAGGAGGAGGAGGAGGAGGAGGAGGAAGAGGACGAGGACGAGGAGAGAGGAGGATGATGAGGAGGAGGAGGAAGATGAGGATGATACGGCGGAGGAGCAGGTGGAGGAGGAGGAGGAGGAGGGGGATGAGGAGGAGGAGGAGGATGAGTAGGGGGAGGAGGAGGAGGTGGAGGACGCGGACGAGGAGGATGAGGAGGGGATGCTGATATTGATGATGCTGATGACGATGACGATGATGCTGATGCTGATGATGATGATGATGCTGCTGCTGATGCTGATGATGATGCTGATGGTGCTGATGATGCTGATGATGATGATGCTGAGGATGATGATGATGATGCTGAGGAGGAGGAGGAGGGGGAGGGGGAGGAGGAGGAGGTGAAGTAGGAGGAGGAGGACCAGGAATACTACTACGACTAATCGTACATAGTCGTACAAAGACTAACAATCATGATAACATCTGGCGACTAATCTTAATCAGACTAATAAGAGCACGATGACTTACAAGCAAACTCATAAGCATACTACGATTACGAAGCAACATAATCAGAACACTACTAATACTACGAATATGAATAACAATAACAATTCAAACACGAACTATGAACATGCACAGGCGAATTATATTCATAATGAAACGACGCATAATAACCAGACTAATCATAATAATACGAAGAAGACTACTAATCATAACACTCAATATACTAATAATAAGAAGAGGAGGAGAAGCAGGAGGAGGAGGAGGAGGAGGAGCAGGAGAGGAGGAGAAAGAGGAGGAGGCGGAGGAGGAGGAGGAGGAACAAGAAACGTGCTCTGATTTGTTGGGTAGGCTGGCTTCGCTGAGGATGTCCTCTCGTGCTTCCATCGTCCTTTACGTATCCCCCTCCCGCTCCGCCTCCCCTCCTTCCCTCCTTCCCTCCGCCCCTCCTTCTCCCTCGCCCTCTTCTTCCCTGTCCCTCCCTCTCTCTGTCTCTTCTTCCCTCTCCCTCCTCCTCCTTTTCCTCCTCCTCCTTTATAATACTACTCGTCCATTTGCTCGCTTGACTGCTGCTTCTCCTCGCCATCCTCCCTTCCCTTCCTTGTCCCCCCGCTTTCTTACTTCCTTCCTTCCTTCCTTCCTTCATTCCTTCCTTCCTTCCTTCCTCTTCCTCCTCCTTCTCCTCCTCCTCTTCGCCCCCCTCCCACTTTGATGAGGCGTGTTGGAGACGGCGACGACGACGAGTCCACGCCTCCCGAGGGGTCGATCGCGATGACTTGGCCCGTGGCCTCCTGCGTCCCGTTGACCACTGTCGCCGTCACCCTGTCGGTCCACTTCGCTATAGAGGCGGCGAGGGGAGGCGGCAAAGAGGGAGAAGGGCGAGGGGGAGAGGAGGAGGGGGAGGAGGATGAGGAGGATGAGGAGGAGGAGGATGAGGAGGATGAGGAGGATGTCCTGTGTGTGCTGACTCCTGAAGTCTATCGCCCACGGTTCCTATCTGTACACGGTATGAGGCCACGGCCCCATGCGCCTTGCCCAAGGAAGGGCACGGCCACCTTTGCGTGCCCGACTCCGGCGCCTTCGCTTCGCTTCGCTTCGCTTCGTCCTTCTTCTCCCTGCCTCTCCCTCTCTCTCCAGGGCCCTCCAGGGAGACCTGTGGAGCCAGAGACCTCTGGAGACCTCTGGGGGCCTCCAGGCTCTGGAGACCCCTGGGGACCTCAGGGGACATCGGGGGACCTCGGGAGATCATCTGGGGGCCCCTCGTCGCCATGGCTGGATCCGCCTGGAAACCTCGGTCAGAACGCACTCTGGGACATGTCTGGGGGTCGACTGGGAGGGGGACGAGGAGAACACGGAACACGGGCCTCCGGACCAACCTGTGGGTCGGACGGAAGGGGTGGGGGTGGGAAAGGGGCGGTGAGAACATCTGATGCGTGCAGCTGGTTTCGGCCCCGCCGCCAGGCGCTTTCCTCGATACACACACGCCTCCAGCGCTGGGGGGCGCGAGTAAAACCAGCTGCGTGAGCTGATTCGTTGACCCTTCCTGTTCTACCCTCAAGTCGGGCGTGTCCCTCTACAGCAGGAGTATTCAAGAATAGTCAGAATCTCGTTTTGGGGCGATTCTCGTTTATTGTTTTAAAGAATTTTTGAATATTCTGTGACTGTTGAGTTTTTTCTTTTAAAAGTAGCCTGTAGGATGACATGCCCGACCTAAATCTACCCTCTGCTTCCGTTCGATCCGACGTTGGCGCGGCGTCGGAGGTCCGAGGAGGTGGATGTGAACGATGAGGGGGGAGACAAACAACTGGACGAACGAGGGAGGATCTTGAGGAGGATGACGAGGCCGGCGATGAGGATGATCATGATGACGTGGACCACGGGGAGGATTCGCAGGAGGATGAGGATGAACATGAATATGAGGATGAACATCATGATCCGAATGATGATCGTGGTGATGATGCTGATGACAATGTCGACTACTGATGGTGATGATGTGGATGATCATGAAGATGGTGATGATGCTGCTGCTGATGATTATGCTGAGGATGATGCTGATGCTGATGCTGATGCTGATGGTGGTGATGATGATGATGCGAATAACACTAATAGTAATGATAACCTCTTATTACCCATAATAATAACAATGTTACTACTACTGATCATACCAATCGTAATATCAACGATACTAGTAATGATGATGCTGATGATGATGCTGATGATGATGCTGATGATGATCAGCTCTCATTCAGTTATTGTTGATCATCCCCCATCCAGGATCCATTTGTGTTCTTCAATTGACGTGCCCCTCCCGGGGCTCGCACCTGTTGTCTGATGAGGGGAATTATTTGGCCTCAGACTGGTTTACAACAACAGTGGCTCCCGCCTGATACTTCTTCTCGCTTTCGGTCGGGACTTCCTAACAACTTAACCAGGAATCTCGCTCTCTCTTAGGATTCCCTTGCAATTTATTGAAAGGTCGCGCTCTCGACACTCAGGAATCACGCTTTCGCTCTGGACTCCCTCACGATTCACTTGGCAAGCGCGCTATCGCTAGAGAGTTCGCTGCGTTTCATGCAGGACGCACGCCTCAGCGATCCGGCCGCTTGACCTGGCCGTCCGGGCCCTCCCTCCCGACCTCCTGTTAGGGTCCACCCGCCCGACCCGCCCGTCTTGTTCTGCCGCTTGTTTTCCTGCTCCTAATCCCCCCTCCTGCGAATCTCTCGTGCTCCATCCCTCTCCCTCGCCCTTGCCCCTTCTCTCCCCCCTCCCTTCCCGCATTCACCTCTTCCTCTCTACATGTTTTTCCGGACTCTTCTCTTCCTGATTTAGGGTCTGCGCGAACTACACGTCGCAGGTAAGGAAGATATGCCCCCAAGTGGTGTACGATCGAAGACGCCGTTGGCTGGTATCGAGGGTTTGGGATTTTTGCACGTCGATTGACGCTGGAGCAGATACGAGCGAACATTCTCAAACTGATTATTGCTGTTAATTTTTTTTGCGGAGCAATTGTTACTGTTGGACCCCCTATATGCGCTTAGGCGCTCTCGCCTCGGAGGCGGCTGCATTTCCTTCAAGCGTTTCGGGCTTGCCCCCAAGCCAGTCCCTCAACACCAACGCCCCCGGGTGACACTTGCCAGAGAGCACTGCTTCTGGCCAAGAGGTTTTAGCCAGAGGGCGCTGGCTTCCCCCACGCTGGTCGGGCTTTCTGGCCTTTGGGCTCCAAGGGCGCCCTCGAGAGCGCGAAGGTATTCGCACTTCGCGCTTCGCGCAGCGCAAAGCGCGAAGTTGGGAGCCCTTGGGGCTCCCTGCCGCGCCCTCGCGCTACCTCCCTGCTTTCCCTATCCCCCCCCCCTCCCGCTGGCGCCGCCTCGGCAACGGCGGCCTCGGCAGTGGCGCGTCGCGCCTCTGGCCCGCCCTGCGTCTCTCTTGTCGGCCTGGTCGCGCACCGCTGCGGGCTCTTACTTTCACCAGCCTCGAACTTATCCCTTTCCCTAAGATTGACACGCCAAAAGGCGATGACAATCTTAGGGATGCGCCCTGAAAAACTAAGGGAATCCCTGAGATTGGCATTGTGATGAGGCGATGCCCAGCTTAGGGATAGGGATATGCTCCAGGCTGGTAATACTTGGCCGCCGGTCATCGCCTCATGCCCTGTCCCACCAGTTTTTTGCTGTCCCTGGCGGCGCCCCGGCGGGGCCGGCCAGTCGCCGTCGTCACTTGGCGTCGCCTTCCCCATCGTGCTCATCTTGTCCGCAGCCTTCTTCCGCACGGTCTCCGCGCTCGGCGCCCGTGCCGGCTCACCTCATCGGCTGGGCCCTGGATGTTCCCTTCCTGGGCGCTCTGCAGGAGGACAATTTTTTAAACATTGCAAACAAAATAGTATGGGCAAGGTTTTGTGACCATTTTTTTTTTTTTTTTTTTTTTTTTGAATCTTGTTGACTTTTCATTTTTCTCTCAAAGTCCGCCTGTAGGAGGACATGCCCGACCTAATCCTGTTCTGAGCGAGTAGTTGTGAATACGCCGAAGTGCTCCGCACGTAGCGTGTATTATGCGTGTTTGGTACTCAGCTTGTCTAGCGAAGGGCTGTGCCACCCGACCCTACTTAGCGTGCACGCCCCTTCGCTGCTCAGCGTGTCGACGGGTTCGGTTTCGCAGGGCCCGAAACCACATACACGCTAAGGATAGGACCATGGCCATACAGCCGGCCCGGATGAGTATGTCGACTCTGCCAAATCAAAGGTGCTTCTGTGCCCTGTGCCTCGCGACCCGTGCCTCCTGCATTCCTGCGGCAGGCGCGGCCCTCGGAAGGGTCTGTTGTCCTCTCGCGCGCCCCGTCCAAGGAAATCCGACGGTAGGCCATCTATCGCTCTTCTGTCCTCGTTCTTGCTCTCGGGCCGGGCGAAAGGGGGGGATTGGGAAAGGGGGGGATTGGGAAAGGGGGGGTTACGAAATTTGCTGCATGCAGCTGATTTCGGCCTCACCGAGGGGCCCATTCCTCGATACATAGCGCCTCCGGCGCCGGGAGGCGCCGGGAAAATCAGCTACGTGAGCTGATTCTCAACCCCCCCCTTTGCTATCCCCCCCTTTCGCCCGACCCGATGCTCCTCCCTCCATCATCACTGCATGGGGTTCTCTCCTTCCTCCCCCGAAATACATGGCCGGGGAGTGGCCCGCCCCCCTCCGCGCACGTCTCTCTGCTCGGCGCACCCCGTGTTTGGTTTTTTCATTGGTTGTGTTCCGCAGGGCTTCGCTGTGTTCGGAGGTGGATAGGCCTCCTACCCTGACACGTCGATTAAGGAATTGGCCGTTTTCGGTTCGCGAGAGGGCGTCGCGGCCGTCGTTTTTGCGGGTCCAGGTCCGTCGGTTTCGGTCCCAGGCCGGTGTCACGAAGGGGAGGTTTACTGAAGGGAGGTTTGTCCACCGCCGATGTGTGATGATTTCCACTGCTTCTGTTTGAAAGGAATCCTGTCGCACACCGTCCTTTAACATGGTGCTGCAGCTGCAGCGCAGGCCTCAGTTTCAGGATCGTCGCTGTCCCCCCGTCGTTCAGAATGGCATTTTCGTCCCAGCGCGGGTCACCTTTCTGGAGCCGAATCCTTCCGCATCGTTGTTGACCCCCTCCTTCCCCTCCTCCGCCTTCCCGTGGTCCTCCTGCTCCTCCCGTTCCTTCCACTCCATCTCCTGCTGCTGCTGTTCGTCCTCGTCATCCTCCTTCTAGGAACTTCCTATTCCTTCTGCTCATCCGCCACCTCCCCCTCCTGTCCCTCCAATGTAGCCAGCTTCCTTGTTCCGATCGCGCATGACACCATGGGGTCCTTCTTGGATATCCAGGTCCGCTATGACACGCGTCCGCGGATAGAACGAACATCAGCACCATGGAAGGAAGGGTGGGAGGGGAAGGATATCAGGTATGGCGCGAGCGCGCCTAGGTCGACCTCCTCTCCATCTCCTCGGGAGAAGGGTCGAACTCGGCTTGGCTGGGATGGTCTGAATTTACATTTAGACTGGATGAAGGGGCATAACCATAGATGTGTAAATCTCACATCCCCAGGGTGTGTCGATAAGTCCGGCGGGAAGGGGATTAGATCCGTATTTCTGTGGTGAAGAAGAACCGATGCTGAGCAATATATGTGGTGCAGTGTAAATTTGTAACTGTGTAGTGCAGTCTATGTTGTGTAATGCAACGCAGTGCACAGGAATGCAATTTAATGCGACTGCAACGCAATTCGATTGCAATTTAACGGGGGGAATGCAACGGGGGGGGCGGCGACGGGCGGCGACGGGCGGCGACGAGGCGGCGACGAGGCGGCGACGGGGCGGCCAGTCGGAGAGCCAGGCACAGGCGACGGGCGGCGACGAGGCGGCGACGAAGCGGCGAGGCTGCGGCGATGGGGCGGCCAGACCGACAATCAGGCCCAGGCGACGGGCGGTGATGAGGCGGAGACGAGCGGCTAGATGCATGCCAGACCAACAACCAGGCCCGGTTCCGTAGAACACAAGAAAGGTGCCCTTAGTGAAAACCCTGTTTTTGGAATCTCTCTCTCTCTCTCTCTCTCTCTTTTTTTCTTTCTATATATCGGAGGTTGAGGGGTGAGATCTCAGTGGAACGGAGACCCCCAACCGGGAAATCGTTTCGTTTCGTTCGTGTCGTGCGTGCGGGCGAGGTGAAGCTGGGTGGGCGCGCGAGAGGAATGAACCCGCCGTTGCTAGGGCGAAGTCAAGACAAATGTTTCTCCTCCGTCCGGCGGTGGCTCGCGGTGGCTCGCGGTGTCCCGCGGTGTCCCGCCGTTGCTAGGGCGCAGTCAAGACACATGTTTCTCCTCCGCCCGGCGGTGGCTCGCGGTGTCCCGCCGTTGCTAGGGCGAAGTCGAGACAAATGTTTCTCCTCCGTCCGGCGGTGGCTCACGGTGTCCCGCGGTGTCCCTCCGTTGCTAGGGCGAAACCGAGACAAATGTTTCTCCTCCCTTCGGCGGTGGCTCGCGGTGTCCCGCGGTGTCCCGCCGTTGCTAGGGCGCAGTCAAGACAAATGATTCTCCTCCGTCCGGCGGTGGCTCGCGGTTTCCCGCGGTGTCCCGCCGTTGCCAGGGCGCAGTCGAGACAAATGTTTCTCCTCCCTCCGGCGGTGGCTCGCGGTGTCCCGCGGTGTCCCGTGGTGTCCCGCGGTGTCCCGTGGTGTCCGCCGTTGCTAGGGCGAAGTCAAGACAAATGATTATATAGGCTTACGCCACATCCGCCGACCCCTATATCAATTACTTTGCCTCCAAGACTACATTTCACGAGGCTGGTCCGAATCATGACACGGCGCACGACATCGTCCCTGTTGCTTCGTTGCTGTTATCGTACCTCTTGGTACTCCTCTGTGGCCTGTTGGTGGCATCTTGGCTTATCTGCAGGCCATATCCGGCCGCCTCGAGGCATTTTGGGCGAAGTTTTGGGGCCCCTTGGGGGCTTCCTGGGGGCCTCTTGGAGGCCGCCTTTGAGGTTCTCTTGGGGGTCCCTCAGGGCCTCTTGGGCTGTTCTTGGGGCAGGCTGGGGGCGTCTTGGGGCCGAAGGCTCGACAAGGTGCCCTCTGGGCTCCGTCTTGGAGCCGTCTGGGGGCCCTCTTGGGCTGTCTTGGGGGCTTCGGAGGCTGTTGTTGGACCCTCCTCGATCCCTCTTGGGGGCTCCTTAGGCCGTCTGAGGGCGATATTGAAGGTTTCTTTGCCCGTCTGGGACGTTGCGAAAACCGGATAGGCGAGCATGCGAAACATGCTTGTTTTTCGAAGGGAATGGGACGATTTCTGTTTCTTGGGACCCTCTTGGGGCGCATCTCGGGGGCCTTCTGGGACGTCTTGGCAGCTTTGGAGGCCGCCTGGAGGCCGTCGTGGGCGTCCTGGGCGGTATTTGGGCGTATCGTGGCCTCCTGGGACCGTCCGGGGAGCGTTTTGGTGCCTTCTTGGCCACTTTTGGAGCCCTCCGCTCCCCCGTGAGGCGTTCGGTCTGGGGTCGCGCTGGGCGAGGGGGGGGGGGTCGAATTTCCGGTTTGGGGCCCCTGGGGGGGGATTCTGGGGGGGGGGAGTCTCACACGCCGAGAGACACACAAGGGGTCGGCGGATTCTCTCCTGTCCGGCGGTGGCCCGCGGTGTCCCGCGGTGTCCCGCGGTGTCCCGCGGTGTCCCGTGGTGTCCCGTTGGGTGAGATCGATAGTGAGATCGATGAGATCGACTGTAAGATCGATGAGATCGATAGTGAGATCGATAGTGAGGTCGATAGTGAGATCGATGCTGAGATCGATGTGGTGCCCCGAGGTGTCCCGTGGTGTTCCGTGGTGTCCCGTTGAGTGAGATCGATAGTGAGATTGACAGTGAGATCGATACTGAGATCGATGTGGTGCCCCGAGGTGTCCCGTGGTGTCCCGTGGTGTCCCATAAAGTGAGATCGATAGTGAGATCGACAGTGTGATCGACAGCTGTTCCGCCGTGTCCCGTGGTGTCCCGTTGAGTGAGATCGATCGTGAGATCGACGAGTGTCCCGTGGTGTCCCGTCGTGTTCTGTGGTGTCCCGTTGAGTGAGATCGATAGTGAGATCGATTGAGTCCGAACCCATTCCGAGCGAGCCAACACAATTCCGAGGTGCAGAAAGACAGCGCGTTCGTCTAATTGAAGGGGTGGCTGAATCTGCAGCAGTGCACATGCTAAGGAGGAGGAGGGTCAGGTGTACGACGAAGGACAGAACTTGTGAACAAGGATGGTGGTCGATCATGTTGGTGACAATCGTGATGTTGCTGTTACTGGTGATCATGCCCAGCTTACTGGTGTCGGCACAGATCAGCCAACATGATACTGGTGCTGACGCTGGTATTGTGGATGATGCTGATGTCGATGTTGATGTGGATGTCGATGTTGAGGCTGATGATGATGATGATGATGAGGATGCTGACTTTGGTGATTATTACGCTTCTGGTGACAGTAGCTGATATCGTGATGGTGAGGCGTACGATGATGGTGTCGACAACTGCCTCTACGGCGATGATGATGCTGCTGATGATGATGGTGATGATGATGACGATGCTGATTATGATGATGCTGCTGCAGTTGATGATTATGATGATGGTGGGGTGGCGATGCTGATGCTGCTGGTGATGGCGAGGATTTGGGTACTGATGATCACGATTGCCATGGCGATGATGATGATGATTACCATGCGATGACGCTGATGCTGATGATGACAACGGCGATGACGATGGCGATTCTGATGATGCTGATGCTGATGATGATGTTGATGCTGATGCTTCTGCTGATGATGATGCTGATGCTGATGCTGCTGATGCTGATGATGGTGATGATGCCGATGACGACGATGACGATGAGGATGCTGATGCTGATGCTGTTGATGATGATACTGCTGATGATGTTGACGACGATGATGACGACGATGATGATACTGATGATGCTGCTGATGATAATGATGTTGATTATGATGCTGGATGGTGATGCTTATGATGATGCTGGCGATGCTGCTGCTGATGCTGATTTTGATGATGATGATGATGATGATGGTGATAGTGCTGCTGATGATGATGCTGATGCTGACGCTGATGCTGCTGTAATGATGTTGCTGCTGATGGTGATGATGCTGCTGTTGCTGCAGATGATGATGATGATGATGATGATGATGATGATGATGATGATGATGATGATGATGATGATGATGATGATGATGATGATGATGATGATGATGGTAATGGTGATGGTGATGATGACGATGATGATGCTGATGATGATGACGCTGATGCTGCTGATTAGGATGCTGATTATGATGATGACGACGATGCTGATTAGGATACTGATTATGATGATGCTGCTGCTGATGCTGCTGCTGATGATGATGCTGATGCCGATGCTGCTGATGACGATGATGATGATGATGATGATGATCATGATGGTGATGCTGATGATGCTGATGCTGCTGCTGATTATGATGCTGCTGCTGCTGATGATGATGCTGATGATGATGGTGATGATGATGATGATGATTCTGATTATGATGATGATGGTGATGATGATGATGATGATGATGACGATGATGATGATGATGATGATGATGATGATGATGATGATGATGATGATGATGATGATGATGATGCTGATGATGATGATGATGATGATGATGATGATGATGATGATGATGATGATGATGATGATGATTATCATGATGATGATGATGATGATGATGATGATGATGATGATGATGATGATGATGATGATGATGATGATGATGATGATGATGATGATGATGATGATGATGATGATGATGATGATGATGATGATGATGATGATGATGATGCTGATGCTGAGATGATGATGATGATGATGATGATGATGATGATGATGATGATGATGATGATGATGATGATGATGATGATGATGATGCTAATCGCACAAGCTCAAGTGAGGCCAATCATTGCTGGTCGCCTTAGCATGCCGCTGGTGATGCTTCTTCGGCAGAGGCCGCGGGGAAGCCCCTCCGCGTGGCACGGGCGGACGCCGTTCGCAGGTCGACAGCTGGAACAGCTGGCAGCCTCTGAGTGGGCTCAAGCGCCAAATATAGCAACTCAAGGATACGCGAGGAAATGGTCATGATGGTCATGGTGGTGGTGGTGGTGGTGATGCTAATGGTGGTGGTGCTCATGACGAGGCGGTGGAGGTGGAGGTGGAGGAGGAGGAGGAAGAGGAGAAGGAGGAGGAGAAGGAGAATGAGGAGGAGGAGGAGGAGGAGGAGGAGGAGGAAGAGGATATGGAGAGACGAAAGGGCGGCTGGAAAGGCAGGAGTGGGGCAGGCAACGGTTTAGGAGCGGGAGGGTAGGGGCAGAGAGGATTGAGGAAAGAGGAGGGCTGGGCGTGGCATGGCGGGGGAGAGGAGGGGGCTTTCACGGCATGGAGGGAGACGGGGTGCTCTGGGGGTCGGCGACGGTCAGACCCGGCCCCCCGCTCGCGCCTGGGGAGGGAAGCTTACCCGACGTGGCAGACACGACGGCGGTGCTGGCTGTGGCGCGGCTCATGTACTTGCCCTTCGCGTTCCTGGGCGGGTTCCTGGGCGCGGTGACCGGGCCGGGGCGAGTGGGGGGAAGACAGAAGCCCCGAAAATACGTGAAAAATATGGGGAGTATTTTTATCAGTGTGTATTTACTTGTGTGTCCTGGGGCCCCTTCAAAGAGCTTCGTGCCCTGAGTCTGCTCTCTCCGCCGCCCGCGCGGCGTTCGCTCCCCCCCCTCTTTCGCCCCTTTTCCGCCCCTGCCTCTGCCCACTTGAACCTCAGGAGGTCTCGGCGGTGCACGAGCTCGCCCCTCCTCCTCCCTCTCCCGTTCCTCCTCCGCCTCCTGCTCCTGCTTCTCGTCCTCCTCCTCCTCCTCCTGCTCCTCCTCCTGCTCTGGAGGCATTATGTCCCCAGCTACGCTCCACCTCCTCCTCCTCCTCCTCCCCTCCTGCTCCTCCTCTTTCTCGTCCTCCTGCTCCTCACTGTGGTCGTTACCGTGGTCGTCGTCTTTGTCGTCGTGGTCGTCGTCGTCGTCGTCGTCGCGGCGGAGATCATTTTCCCACTATTGTTCGCCGCGCTGGATCTTGTTGCGTTTTTTTCCCCCCAGCGAATAATGATCTCTGGGCTACCCTGCACGACCGAGGACTTTCGAGCACGTTTGTAAGAGGATTGCAATCTAGATCGACACATTCTTCACCGAAGGTGTTGTGTACAATCTACTACTCGCAGTCGTACTCGTAACCGTAGCCGTAGTCATATCGTGGTCGTAGTCGTAGTCGTAATCGTAGTCGTAGTCGAAGGTGTAGTCGTAATCGTCGTCGTCGTCGTCTTCGTCGTCGTCATTGTGCGGCGGGTGCTGCGGATAAATAACGGTTCTCCACCATGAGTGGGGCCCCAGTTCGTCAATGAGGGCGTCTACGGGGGGTTCTCAAGACCTATAGAGGTCAGGTCCCGCAGCGCCCCTCGAGTGCCTCGACCGCGGCTTGGTGCCAAGCCGCTGCGGCAATCAAATGGCATCTTTCACACGACGTGCCGCCACCCCTGCGGGCGCCAGGCCGCGCGCGCCGTGGGGCGCCGCGCCCTGTCTGCGCCTCGCCGTCGCGGTGCGCAGACGGCAGTCGAACCGACTCCTCGATCCTCCCCCACGACCCCTCCTCCTCCTCCTCCTCCTCCTCCTCCTCCTCCTCCTCCTCCTCCTCCTCCTCTCCCCCTCCTCCCTCCTTCCTCCTCTCCTCCTCCTCCTCCCTCCTCCTCTACCTCCTCCTCCTCCTCCTTCCTCCTCCTCCTCCTCCTCCTCTCTCCTCCTCCTCCTCCTCCTCCTCCTCCTCCTCCCCCCCATTCCTTCTCCTCCTCCTCCTCCTCCTCCTCCTCCTCCTCCTCCTCCCTAGGCCCTCCTCCTCCTCGATCGGGCAGCCGTTCAGGCTCCGCGTCGTGCGCCGTGCCCCCGCTGCGAGCCGCGAGGCCGCCTACCGCCCGCGCCCCGAGGATGGCCCCGCCGTCTCCAGCGTTGCCCGCGGCCGGCCTGGTGCTGGGCGCGGCCTGCGCGGCCTTCGCGACCCGTGCCTTTGTGGGCGCCCCGGTCGCCGGCGCCCGGGGCCACCTGCGCGCGGCAGCGCCCTTGGCGCTGCAGCCGGGGGCTGGCGCAGGCCCGCTGGCTTCGGGCAGCGGGGCGCTGGCCGCCTTCGCCGCGGGCTCGCTGCTCGCGGCCGCGGCCTCGCGCGGCGCCGTGCGCCGCCGCGCCGAGGCGGAGGAGAAACCCGCCGAGGCGAAGAAGGCGAAGAAGGAGTTCGAGATCGAGTTCATCCCCCGCCCCGAGGACCTCCTGGAGTCGCCCAAGTTCCCGATGTTCATGGGGGGCACCAACGGCTACATGTCCAAGGGCACCCGCGAGCGCCACGCCATCACGTGGACCGCCAAGGAGGCCTTCGTGTTCGAGATGCCCATCCTCGGCGTGGCGGTGATGAACAAGGGCGAGAACCTGTGCTACTTCAGGAAGAAGGAGCAGTGCATCGCCCTCGGCAAGCAGCTCCGCAAGATGAAGATCGAGAACTACAAGATCTACCGCCTCAAGAAGGACGGCACCGTCCAGTTCATGCACCCGGCCGACGGCGTGTTCCCCGAGAAGGTGAACAAGGGCCGCGTGCAGGTCAACGGCCGCCCCTTCAACATCGGCCAGAGCCCGAAGCAGGTCGAGCTGAAGTACACCAAGTACGACGAGAAGACCTACGAGGCAGACCACCTGACCACGCTGTTCGTCAAGGCCCGCTGCGAGGCTTTCTCGGACACCGAGAACCTCTACGCCCTGCCGAACACTGGGCAGGAGGACTCCGCCTCGAAGGCGGCCACGGCGGCCATGGGCGGCAGCCTTTGAGCGGGCCCCGCCCGCGAGCGGGCCCTTCGCCCGCCTCCCCCCCCTAGCCCGCTCGGGGTGCGGTGGGAGGGGAGGGTGGTGGTGGTGGTGGTGGTGGTGGTGGCGGCGGCGGTGGTGGTGGTGGTGGTGCAAACGAGTAGTGGGACCTGGGCGATGATAATGAGGACTGGGAGAAGGAGGATTAGGGGGAGGGGGAGGAGGCGTAGGAGGCGTAGGAGGAGGAGGAGGAGGAGGAGGAGGAGGAGGCGGAGGAGTAGGAGGAGGAGGAGGAGGAGGAGGAGGGGTGTAGAGGAAGGGGAGGGTGGTGGTGGTGGTGGTGGTGGTGATGCTGATGCAAACGACAAGTCAGAACAGGAGGATGATAGCAACAGGGAGGGTGACGACGATGACCATGACGATGACCATGGCGTCACAAGCAGGGCATGCAGAAGGCCCAGCAGCTGGCCGCAGACATTTATATGCAGGTGGTTATGACGATGATGGTGCTGATGATGATGAGGAGGATGAGGATCAGGATAAGGATCAGGATGAGGACGATGATGATGATGATGATGATGATGATGATGATGATGATGATGATGATGATGATGATGATGATGATGCTGCTGCTGCTGATGATGATGATGACGCGGATGCTGATGCCGCTTCTTCTGCTGCTGCTGATGATGATGATGATGATGGGGATGATGACCATGATGATACCGCTGACGATGATGGTGCGGATGATGATGATGATGATGCTTCTGCTGATGATGATGATGATGATGATTGATTTTGATGCTGGTTCTGATGATCTGGATGATGATGATGATGATGATGATGATGATGATGATGATGATGATGATGATGATGATGATGATGATGATGATAATACGGATGATGCTAATGTTGCTGATGATGCTTCTGGTGATGATGATGATGCTGATGATGATAATAATGTTTGTGATGATGCTGATGCTTATTTTACTGATTATGCGGATAATGCTGCTGATGATGCTGATGATGCAGATGATGATTCTGCTGCTGCTGATCTTGCTTCTGCTGTCGATGATGGCAATGGTGATGAAGATGATGCTGATGATGCTGCTGATGATGCGTATGATGATGCGGCTGATGATGACGATGCTGCTGATGTTGATGACACTCATGCTGATGATGCTGATGTTGCTGCTGCTGGTGATGATGATGCTGGTTATGCTGCTGATGCGGCTGCTGATGATGATGCTGATGATGCAGATGATGATTCTGCTGCTGCTGATCTTGCTTCTGCTGTCGATGATGGCAATGGTGATGAAGATGATGCTGATGATGCTGCTGATGATGCGTATGATGATGCGGCTGATGATGACGATGCTGCTGATGTTGATGACACTCATGCTGATGATGCTGATGTTGCTGCTGCTGGTGATGATGATGCTGGTTATGCTGCTGATGCGGCTGCTGATGATGATGCTGATGA
>CAUYUJ010012501.1:10000-15995 GCA_963575745.1 Prorocentrum cordatum | reverse complement strand
GGAGGAGGAGGAGGAGGAGGAGGAGAGTCTCAGGAGGTGCTGGCCAAGCAGCTGCAGAAGACTGCAGAGCTCAAGGCGAAGTACGTGGAGCTTGAGGCCAAGGAGCTCGAGGCGGCCCGCGCCGCCGCCAGCGCCTTCACCGAGCTCGGGCGAGCTTCCAGGCCTCAGCCTGCTGACTCTGCTGCTTACCTTGTGGAGCAGCTGCGGGAGCTGGGTGTCGAGGCGGGCGTGGTCGACTCGATCAAGCAGGTCGCGGAGGCCCGCCAGAAGGCTAAGAAGGACGAGGAGGAAGCGGCTGCTGCCAAAGCCCGTGCTGAGGCGGCAGAGCGTGCTCAACATGAACGTGATGCTGCTGGTGGCGCTGCTGCTGAGCCTAGCGCTGCTGCAGGCGATCACGACCTGGACATGGACGCGGCCATCGGCAACCTCAAGCAGGGCGACTGGTTGGACAAGCTCGTCAGCTCGGCAGGTGAGGGCGGTATCACTCGATCGCAGCTGGAGGCTGCGCTCGATGAGGCCGGGGCCGACTACAAACGGAAGCGCGTTTAGCCTTGCGGCTAGATGCGCCCTGGGGCCTAAGGCCCCGAAGTTTTGGAATATTATCTCTGCCAATGTCACTGACCGCTCTGGGCTTGACATTTTCCTCTCCTCCCCCTCTGTGCTCCAGGCTCATCTTGTCGGTGTGCAGGAAACGCGGGTGTTGGAGGTTGAAGCTTGTGAGCATAAACTCAGGCGGCAAGGGTGGAGAGCCAAACTTTCGCCAGCCCGTCAGACGGCTGGAGGCGGTATTTCTGCTGGCACGATGCTCGCCGTGCCAAAGCATATCGGCTTGGCGCCGATTGAGAGCTTTCCGATCGACGTGCAGGTGGGGAGGATGATGGTGATGCATGTGGGAGGTCTCGTACCAGGGGGTTTCCTTGCGTGCACGCTCTATCTGCATCATTCGGTCGGACTTGCGCCTGCCAACTGGGATCTTCTCTGCAGGCTAGGCGCGTTGCTGAAAATGGCCAACATGCCTTTCCTCATCTTCGGGGACTTTAATCTCGAGCCTGACGTGCTCCAGCATTCAGGCTGGGTCGATGCGATTGACGGCGTTGCCATATACACTGATGCTGGAACATGTGCGCCAGCACACAGGACCATCGATTTTTTCGTTGTCTCCCAGGCGTTTGCGGCGAACGCCTCGGTTTCATTGCTGGCTGAAGTGGCGATTACCCCGCATATTCCAGTAAAGTTGAAGCTACCCACCTTGGACACTGTCCCTTCGTTGCGCATGGCCATGGTTCCCCGCAGGTTCCCCAGGGAGTTGCCCATTGGTTGCCGTGGAGAGCCCAACGTGGCCAGGTGGGAGGTGGCGTCGGAGATGATGAGCAATGCCAGCATATCTAAGTCGTGGCAAGTTTTTGTTCCGGCTGCTGAGCTTGAATGGTTAGAGGTGTTTCAGATTCCTCCTGAACTTTCGAAGCCTTACCTTGGGCGCGGTGGTGATGTTCGAGTTGGGTGGTATCGACCGAGCCGGCCTGCTCCAGTCCCCTTTCCGCGTCTGAGCCCTCAAGCTGTGTGGTGGAGAGCCTTGGCCCAGGTCCTCAAGACCCTCACGAGGCCCATCAGCACTGCCCAGACTAAGCAGGTACTTTGCAGGATCCGTCATCTTCAGAGTTCGCCTGATGTTCCTGATTCGAAGCTCGCGGTTTGTTTCCTGGAGGCCCTGGATCGGTTTCGCGTCTTCGACTACGTAGTAATGGACTATTTCGCCACCGTCGCCAGCGACACTGCCGAGCGCCTGCACAAGCAGGCGACCCAGCTGAAGATAGTCAACTGGGACCGATGGGTAAAAACGCACTCGGTAGGTGGGGCCGCGGCGCTCTTCAAATATGTGCAGCTGCCAGACCCTTGGCAGCCGTCCACCCTTGACTCCTTCACCCTCCGACCCAACACCAGCATGGGGGAAATGGAAGAGCTTGAAAGGGAGTGGAGCAAGTGGTGGCAGGTGGGGGTCGCGCAGCCCCCGCTGCACTGGCCTGAGGATCTCGGAGAGCGCCCGCCTCCCCCCACGGTCCCAGAGCTTAAGAAAGTGTTGATGTCCTTCCCGCTAGGCACTGGTTGTGGATACGACCAGGTCCCGCCTAGGAGTTTTCTGCACTTGCCCGACATTGCGCTCGAGCTCTTATGCGGCCTCATCGGGAAGATTGAGGAGCAGGCGGACTGGCCCCCCTCACGAACAAGATTGTTTTTATTCTCAAAAGGCTGGGAGGCGTCCGACCCCTGGGGCTTTTGCACGTTCTCTGTCGGGTGCAATCCAGGTTGAGAAGGCCTTTGATCAGGCAGTGGCAAGACAAAAACTATCGGAGTTTCTGGTGGGGCACCAAAGGGAAAAGCGCTGACATGTGCGTGTACATTCAGGCCGTTTGGGCGGAGTATTATCAGTCCAAGGGCCTGTCGTCTGCTACGTTGCTGCTTGATTTAAAGAAAGCGTTTGAATTGGTCAAGCATCGCCATCTTGTCCAGGCGGCCTCTCGCACTGGATTTCCGTTGTGGCAACTGCGCCTGCTCGTGCAAGTCTATCGGTCGCCCCGCCTGCTTGACCTCCAAGGGACGGTCAGTAATCACATCACTGCGGAAACCACGATTATCCCTGGGTGTGGTTTTGCCACTGTGTTGCTGCAACTTATTTTGCTGGGCCCCCTGGATGTTGTTCAGAAGGAGTTTCGGGCCATCTGTTTATCAGTGGTTGTCGACGATTTTGGTTTGCAGAGATCGGGGGAACACGGCCGTGTTGTTGCTGATGTAGCTGGCGCTGGAGTGAAGCTTCAGCGCGAGCTTCAGCGAGTGGATCTACGACTCGCTCTTGATAAGACGCGAGTTCTTGCTAGTGACACTGACTTACGTGATCAGCTGTCCAGGAGGCTAGTATCGCTCAGGGCCCAAGGCGTGTACAACGAGCGCAACTTGGGGGTTGACTGCAGTTCAGGACGGTTTCTCAGGAGGACCACCAGGACGGGCAGAATCAAAGTCGCCAAACCTAAGCTCAAGAGAATGAGACATCTCCAGGGGGGTACGGCCAGGCGGAAAACCATGGCCATCATGGCGAGGGCGTCTTTGGAGACTTCGGTTGCTTTTGGGACCTCTGTTCAGGGTACTGCCTCTAAGGAGCTGGACGTGTTACGTTCCCAGGCCGCTGCTGCGCTCGACGCCAAGACCAGCGGCAAGAGCCGCACTCTCGCTCTCGCGCTCGCGCCGCAGGTTAACTACGACCCGATCTGGAGGGCTACGCTGGAGCCTATCAAAGCCTTTAGCTCTGTCCTTTGGGCGTCGCGTGTGCCACGTCATGTCCTAGAGCATGGCCTTGGGGCTGCTAAATTGGCGCTTTCTGGGAAAGACCAAATGTGGCCGCAGGTTCGGGGTCCCTTTGGAGCCTTGTATGCTACGCTCACCAGAGTCGGGATCGTCGTCGTCGAGCCCCTGGTCTGGAAGTTGCCGGATGGTCTGGAGCTGAAACTCACCGACATCTGCCCCAGGGTCCTCCTTCACTGTTGTGCGCATGCGGTGCGCCACTGGGTCAACCTGCAGATTTCGGAGCACCTTCAGATGCCTGAGTTCTGGACTGGTTTTTGGGATGGGCCTCTGAAGTACCTCCTGAGCGCCAAGGGGGACCTCACTTGGCAGCAGCGTGGGTACCTCAGGAGTGTTATCATTGGAGCTCAGTGGCCCCAAGATCGGCAATTTCAACAAGGTTGGATTGACTCCCCGAATTGCCTTGCATGCCAAGTGGCCCCTGGTACCCTCGTGCACCGGCACGCCGTGTGTAAGAGCATGCTTGAGGCAATAGGAGAGCCACTCCCCGATGCAATCAGACTCATGCTCCCGCATGCGGACCAGAATGACCTGGTGCGCCTGATGCTGGAGCGAGTGCTTGTCCCTCTCCCCAAGGCCCCTCAGGCGGTGTTGCAGATGCCGTTGGAGCCTTGTGTGCAATGGTACGGGGATGCGCATCAGCTCACAGGGGATCTGTATCTTGATGGGTCCTTGTTTATTGATTATCCACATCGCGGGGTAGCTGCCTGGGCAGTCGTCGCGTTGGCCGCCGACAGCGACACGGCTGTCTGCACCATCACTGGTCTTCTGCCTTTCCCGCTGCAGGACATAGACGGTGCTGAACTTTACGCCCTGCTAGCAGCGCTCAGGTTTGCTGTGCCACCAGTAGTCATGCACACGGATTCCGATTTCGTGTGGAAAGGCTACAACATCCGCGGACCAGCCGACACCACGTCGTCGTCGGCGGCCTGGGCCTGTCTTTGGAAGCAAGTTTGGCACAAAATCGACGATTGGGGGGGAACCCCCCCTGAGGTCAAAAAAGTGAAAGCCCACGTGACCGACACCATGGTAGCGGAGGGGAGGTACAAGCTTCGGGATAAACTTGGAAATGATGCCGCTGACGGTGCTGCGAAAAGTCGTGCTCGTGACCTGCGGCCCTATCCCCAGTTTCTGAAGCTTATTAAGATGCAGAGGATGATGGTCAGTCTTACGGGGAAATGGGCCGCCAGGGCGGGTGAGGCCATAGCTTCTGTTGACTGTCTGCACCGTCAGCGTTCTGCGCGTTCAGCCCCCTCCCTAATTATTGTCAAGCCAGAGCCCCCCACCCTAGAGCAAAGGATCCAGCAGTCTTAGGCGTCTCTTAAAGCCGCTGGGTCCAAGCATCATCGGGTGGCGTCCTTTTTTGTGGGTGAAACCCAGATTTTCTGTTGCACTCACTGCGCTGCATGCACCTCCCAGCGTGTGGTGTCTCTTGCGAGTGAGTGCTTGCCCCGTCGTCTTTCGAAGGATCGTCGCCTTGTCCTCGATCGATTGCGACGGGGAGAGTACTGTTTGGCTAAGAGGGTTCAGAGGTATGCAGGCTATCGCCTGCTCCCAGAGCCCTAATCTCTTGCCTGATGTCCGATGGGCGTGGCTAATGGCGGTTGTAAGGTGCGCCCCTAGCCACGCTTGAGGTCTTGCTGAGGTGCCATAGACTCTGTGGCGCCCCAGGCTGTGCCCAGGAGGAGGAGGAGGAGGAGGAGGAGGAGGCGCAGGAGGCGCAGGAGGAGGAGGAGGAGGAGGAGGAGGAGGAGGAGGAGGAGGAGGAGGAGGAGGAGGAGGAGGAGGAGGAGGAGGAGCAGCAGGAGCAGGAGGAGGAGGAGGAGGAGGAGGCCGAGGCTGAGGCCGTCCTGGTGCCATCGTCGAAGAACAAAACGGCATGCGTCCGCGCTGAATTTTTGGATCTGTGCTGGACCCCCGTCTCGGTCGCGCTTCTGGCGCGCTTGGGGCGGCGCTGGAGGCTCTGCCAGGGGGGTCCAGCGCCAATCCAAGAAAGTCCGCGCGGACCTCCCACAGAAAATTCAGTGCACCGTGTGCTGCAATAGTTTTTGTGGGCACCTCGGACGCCCCCCCCCCCTCTGGTGCAGTCTCGAAGGCCACTGGGGGTGTGCCGTCTCGAAAGCCACTCGGAGCTGTGTTCGGGCATCCAGGGACACCTTTGGAGACCCCAGGGGAGCACGCTCGAGGAGGCATCTCAGGACCCCAGGGGACCCCTGGGGTCGCGCGTTCAGGAGCAGCTCAAGGTATTCTGATCACATCGCGGCCAGCACTAGCAGCTTCTGGCGCGTTTCTGGATTCAATTTGCGCGCCCCCTGCTCTTCCTCTTCCTCCGCCTCCCCCATCTCCTCGCCCCTCCTCCGCAGCCGTTTTGGCTCAAGCTTCCGCCGCGACACTTGCGCATCGGATTTTTTCCCTCGCGTCCCCCGCAGGCTTGCTCTTAGCAATGGCGGCTCCTCGCTCCGCCATCCTGACCGCGGCGGTCGTGCTCGCCTGCACCAGCCTGATGGCCGCTTTCGTGCCCTCGCCGGTCGCGTCGCGCCCGACAGCGCAGTCGCTGCCGACGGCGGCGCTCAGCGCGGTGGCGCTCGGCGGCGCGACCGCCGCCCACGCGGAGGGCTCGAGCGTGTGGATCCGGCCCTGT
>CAUYUJ010012501.1:0-7500 GCA_963575745.1 Prorocentrum cordatum | reverse complement strand
CCGCAGGCTTGCTCTTAGCAATGGCGGCTCCTCGCTCCGCCATCCTGACCGCGGCGGTCGTGCTCGCCTGCACCAGCCTGATGGCCGCTTTCGTGCCCTCGCCGGTCGCGTCGCGCCCGACAGCGCAGTCGCTGCCGACGGCGGCGCTCAGCGCGGTGGCGCTCGCGGCGCCGACCGCCGCCCACGCGGAGGGCTCGAGCGTGTGGATCCCGGCCCTGTCCGCCGTCGGCGCCGGCTTCGCCATTGGGCTGGCCGCCATCGGGTCCGGAGTGGGCCAGGGCATCGCCTCCGGCCGCTGCATCGACGGCATCAGCCGCCAGCCGGAGGCTCTCGGCCAGCGTGCTCCCGTCGCGTTTTTTGTTGTCTTGTTTCCTCTCTCTCACTCTTTTCTCTCACTCTATTTCCCTACCTAGGCTCTGCCTAGAAGGGTTCTTACTATTAGGCTTAAAGGGCCAGGCAGTGGAACCCGCCCCGGGCGGTTCCCCCGGCATCCGCCCCGCGGTTCCCCCAGTCCCCTGGGAGCTTGCTTTAGTTTTAGCTTTAGCTTTAGCTTTAGCTTAGCTTAGCTAGCTTAACTTTAGCTTAGCTTTAGCTTAGCTTTAGCTTAACTTTAGCTTGAGCTTAGCTTGAGCTTAGCTTTGCCTTAGCTTTAGCTTAGCTTTAGCTTATATTTAATCGCTTCGCTCATTCCGCCGGCCCATACAGTCTCATGTCTGCCGTTTGCCCGAGGGCCTGGTGTCAATGCGGCGCTTTGGGGGTTCCTGGGGCCGCTTGGGGGACTCCTGGGGCGCTCGGGGGGGCATTTGGGGGGCCTCCTGGGGCCGCTTGGGGGACTCTTGGGGGCCTCCTGAGGGCCCCGTGGGGGCCTCTTGGGGCCTCTTAGGGGCCTCGTAGGGGCTTCTTAGGGCCGAGGGCTCGAAATGTTGTTTCGTGTTCCCTCTCTGGGGCCCCTTTGGGGGCGTTCTTGGGGCCCTCTTGGACCGTTTTGGAGGCTTCTTGGGCCGTCTTCGAGCCCTCTTGGGCCATCTTGGGGCCCTCTTGGGTGCCTCTTGGGCCCTCTTGGGGCGATCTTGGGGGCCTCTTGGGCCGTCTTGGGGCGTCGGGAAGCCGAAAAGGTGGAAGCTCCAAAATCTCTCAAAAACCAAAGGAAAAACAATGAATTTTGCCTCCGGGGGCCCTCTTGGGAGTGCTCTTGGAGGCCTCTTGGGGCGTCTGGGGGCTATCTTGGGCGTCTTGGAGCGATCTTGTGGCATGTCGGACCCCTCGTGTACCATCTTGGGGGCCTCTTGGGGGCCTCTTGGCCTTTCTTGGGGCTCTCGGGGACGTCTCGGAGCCCTGTTGGTGCGCTCATGGAGCGCTCGGGGGGACCCGGCCGGGACCCGGCCGGGACCCGGCCGGGACCCGGCCGGGGACCGGCCGGGACCTGGTCGGGGTACTTTTCGTCCGGGGACCCCCAGGGGCCGCCCCGCGCGCGCGAATTAGAAAATTGTTAACCAGTTACCGGAGATCTTAGCACGCCTCTGGCCCGTTGGGCCGGCGAACTTAGCTTAGCTTTACCTTAGCTTTACCTTAGCTTTACCTTAGCTTTAGCATAGCTTTAGCCCAGCTTTAGCTTAGCTTCAGCTTAGCTTTACCTTAGATTTAGCTTAGCTTTACCTTAGCTTTAGCTTAGATTTAGCTCAGCTTTAGCTTAGCTTTAGCTTAGCTTTAGCTTAGCTTCAGTTTAACTTTAGCTTAGCTTCAGGTTAGCTTTAGCTTAGCTTTAGCTCAGCTTTATCTTAACTTTAGCTTAGCTTTAGCTTATCTTATCTTTACTGTTACTACTAATGCTGCTTTCCTAGGGGCTCCAACTCCTAGGTAGGGTCGCACTGGGATAATTCTCTCTTTCTCTCGTTCCTCCTCACTCGCTTCTCAAGTACTGTGCGTATGTATTTGAGCCGGCTGGGGGTGTGGGGTGGCCCAGCATTGGTTCTGGCCAGCAGAGAAGGGGGAAGAACGGGGCCCCCTCGTCGCCACGGCTGGACGCGGCTTGAACAACTGGTCATCGAATCTGGCATCCTGCAGAGTTTCAGGTTGCCGACGACCTGCGCGGCGTGCTCCTCCTGTCCCTCGCTTTCATGGAGTCGCTGACGATCTACGGGCTCGTCATTGCACTGGTGCTGCTCTTTGCCAACCCGCTCATCAAGTAGGTCGGGAGGGCATCACGTGCGAGGAGGAAGGCCGCTGTGAGGGCAGGGCCATTTGAAAAGAGACCTCGGTCCTCCTGCTCCTGTCGCTTCCTGACTCGCCGGTGCCCTCCCCCGCCGGTGCCCCCCCCGCCTCTGCCCAGGAGGACAAGCGAGGAGGGCCCGCCACTCCTCAGAGGCAAGGTCAGGGCGGGACCAGTCTCAGAGGGGGAACGCTTCGAGGTGCGAGGCTCGAGGTTTTCGGACGTTTTCGTCGGTTCCCGTCGGTTTCCAGCCTCGGGAGCACCTCGTCGAGAGCTTTCCGGGGGTGCCCGGATTGTCCCGAGTGGCCGCTGGGGTGCCGAGTTATGACCTGAAAACCAGGGGGCAACCTTAGGGGGAGGCAGTCTCGGGACGAACGCATCGACGCCCACTCGCCAATTCATCGCCGACAGCAGCCCGATCGCCCACCCCGCCCACGAACGCGCGGTCCCGCTATCGGGGGCCTATCGGCGATCGATCGGCAATGCATCGCCGAGTCCAGCTCGGTGTTGCCCCCCCTGAGGAGGAGGAGGAGGAGGAGGAGGAGGAGGAGGAGGAGGAGGAGGAGGAGGAGGAGGAGGAGGGAGGAGGAGGAGGAGGAGGAGGAGGCGGAGGCGGAGGCGGAGGCGGAGGCGGAGGCGGAGGCGGAGGCGGAGGAGGAGGACCCAGACCCATCGCGAGTCGAGGTATAGCGACGCCCGAACGGCACGACGCGAGCCGCCGCGGCGGCAGCGGGGGAGGGCACAGACCGCCGGCGAGGCCCCCCAGGGGGCTCCCAGGGCTCTGCCGCGGGCAGGGCGCGCCTCTCTCTCCGGCGCGCGCGGCCTCCTCCGGGCCGCGGCGCTCCTGCGCCGGCCTCTCGCGCGGCGGCGGGGGCCGCCCGGAGGTGTGCATGCCAGGCCGCCCGTGCGCGCGCTCAGGCCGCGGGCGCCAGCACAAGGGGGCGGGGGGGGGGAGGCCGCCCCCCATGGCGCCCGCGGCGCGGCCATGGCCAAGAAGGGCCAGAAGCGCGCGCAGGCGCGGGGCCTCCCCTGCTCCCTCCCCTGTCTCTCTGGCTTCTCTCCCCCCTCCGCTGCCCGCCTCCCGCCTCCCTCCGCTCTGTCTCTCCTGCTTCCCCTGCTGCCTGCCCCTCGTCCCTCCCTGCCGCCTGCAGGCACAGCTTCCCTCGTCCCCCTCTCGGTTCTCTTCCCCCTCCACCCTCGCCTGCCACATCTGTCCCCCGCAACCTTTCTTCTAACCCCCTCTCTCTCTCTCTCTCGCGTCCGCCCTCCCCAGCCGCCATCCCTTTTTCTTTCCTCACGGGAGGAAGAAAGCACCCCGGCCCCGACAATTGGCGTTTCCTGATTAAGCGGCCCTGGGCGTTTACTAAGCAGCCCTGCCCTGCTCGATTCCTTACTTGTGTGCGTTTACGAAGCGGCTTCCCTTGTCGGGGTGCTTGCAGTGGAGAGACCCATGCCAAGAAACACCCTGCTTGCCTCCAGGGTGCCCTGGGTTTTTTGGGTTTCGATGTTTTTGCCATGGAAAGCACGACGTCTCCACACCAAAAATCCATGGACGTCCTGGGGTCTCAGAGTTGGGTTTCTTGTGGAAGGTTTCTTGTGGACTCGCCTCCACCGTATTATGGGGGTGGATTTTCTGCCCTGCACTTCCCCATTTCCGTCTCTGACTTCCAAGTGCCCCCTCTCTTGCCTCCACTCGGCTCGTCCTGCCACCTCCGTGATCATAGACCGAGCGACAGAGAGAGAGAGAGAGAGAGATAGAGAGCGAGGAAGAGAGAGAGAGAGAGAGAGAGAGAGCGAGGACAGTGGGGCTGGGGCCGGGGGTGCGAAGACGAGCGAGCGATGAGCACAGGAAGACTCGCTGTCGCTCGGACGCGTGCCTTCTTTCCTCTGGCAGGGCCCCTCGAGGAGCCTCTCTTGGACCGCCTCTCGGGACCTCGCAAAGGGGGGGTGCCACAGGGGGTGTGGGGGGAGGAAGTTCGATCCGTTGGCGCATCAAACCTCCGAAAAACGATGTAAAACGAGGTCTCCGGCCGCCGCCGCCGGAACCCGAGAGGTGTCTTGCTGCCGCGTGCGCGGGGGGAAAATCGTGTTTTCGAAATTCAAAACACAGCTGATCGAAACTTCCCCCCCCCCCCTCGGGGCCCCCCCCCCCCCTTTGGTGGACCCCGAGCCTCGTGAGACAAGGGGGAGAGAGAGCGCACGACAGCGATACCTCCACGGGGCTCCGACGCCCGTGCGAGGAGCGCAGGAAGCGAGGCGTGCAGGGGCGGACGGGGGGTGGCGCGGAGGGAGGAGCGGCAGGCGGGCGGGGCTCGCGGTGCGCCCCCCCGTTCCTCAGGTGCGGTCCGCCGGCATCAAGAAGGACGTCCGCGGGGGGATGGGCTCCCGGGAGAGGGTGTGGTCGGATGGGAAGGGGAGGGGCAGGAGGAGGAGGGGCAGGAGGAGGAGGAGGAGGAGGAGGAGGGGGAGGAGGAGAAGGAGGAGGGGGAGGGAAGGAGGAGGAGAGGAGGAGGAGGAGGAGGAGGAGGAGGCAGCGGCCCCTATCTGCTTCGGAGGCCACACCTCCGTCACTTTCAGTTTGCTGTGCTGCGGGCTCTTCCCGCACACTGTTCCATGGATGGTTTTCAGACCTGGCGATGCGGCCACAAGAAGTGCGGGTATCGCTTCAACTACCTCAGCCGTACGCATTGCCGTCTCTGCGGGAAAGAAGCACCACAAGACGTACCCAAACCACAAGGTGGTCGTTGAGCCAAGGGTGTCTGGGCCAACGGACCCCCCAAGAACCACAAGGGGCCCTCCGTCGTCACCGATGCCCAGTTGGACGTCTTCGCACGCATGGATCCCGCCAGTTTTGCCCTGGTGTCCGACGGCTTGGCGCCCAAGCTCATCCAGCGGGTCGCCGCCCAGCGTGCGGTCCTTGAAGGAGAGCCACATGCCGCAGCCAAGTCAGCTAGGATCGAGCAGGATAATTTGCATACTTTGGTCCAAGGCAAGCAGAAGGCATTCGACAAAGCTGCCGAGCATGCACACAAAGCTATCGCGCATGCGGCCAAGCTCAAAGGCGAGTTGCAGGAGCTGCAGCAGCGATGCAAGGCAGCAGCGGACAAAGCCGCCAAAACTTACACTCAGATGGCGACGCCTGGGGACCCACTCGCCCAGCTCAACGATCTCGCCAGCAGCATCGCCGCCGACCCGCGCCTCGCCACCTTCGGCGAGCAGCTGCAGGCGCTGGTCCCCGCTCTTCAGGCGCTGCTCCAACCTGCTCCTGCTCAGCCTGCTGATGCTGACATGGTTCCTCCCGCTGGCGAACCACAGCCTCAGCAGCCAGTGCAGCAGGACCCAGCAGCGGCATTTGCTGCCGAGGCCGCCCGCGTGCAAGCCGCCCAGGCAGCCGAGGCTCAGCGATTGGCCGAGCAACGAGCTGCCGACGCCGCAGCCACTCAGGCCCGAGCAGATGCAGCCTTCCAGGAGTTGCTCGAGTACATCAACTCTCAGCGGGCCGACCCCACCGAGGCCGATGCTCCCGCGTCTGCCGCCGATCAGCTGGCGGAGGCCCACGGTGTCAAGCGCGAGCTGGTCTCCTCTGTCTTCGACTCCATTTTGGACGCAGCCAAGAAGCAGCGTGCAACCAGCTCCAGTGGCGGAGGTCAGGCAAGTTCCTGATGGCGGCTCGAGCTGGTCATTCGTCACCTCCAATGTTAGTGGACTTGCAGGGCTTGGGGCTCTCCCGAGCCATGACCGAGTTCGGTACGCGCACGCAGTTGCAGTTCAGGGGCATCATGTTTCTGATTCTTCCTCGTGCTCCAGTTGGGAGCAAACGTTGCGGAGAGTTGGATGGCGAGCAGTTATGACACAGGCCACCGCCACTCGGGCTGGTGGCACGTCGGGCGGCTTGTTACAACTGGTCCCGCTGGCAGTCGGCCTCGCCGACCTCGAGTGGGGCCAGGATCAAAGAGGGGGGGCTGGGTCCAAGGCCGGGACCAAGGGGGCGACGGCGAACGAAAATGAAAGGTCCAGCGCGAGGGGGGCTGGGGCCAGGGCCAGGGGAGGAGGCTGAGTCCAGGGCCAGGGCCAGCGGGGCGAGGGGGGAGGTTGGGTCCACTGCCGAACCAGCTCCAGAACACAACTGTGCAAGATAATACAGGGGCCTGGGCGGAGGGGGCGCTATGGCTGGTGGGTGGGGGGATGCTGAAGAGGCGCGCGGGATGGGAGGGGGAGCGGTGCCGTGTCGAAATGAAAACCGTCGGGGCGGAGGGGGCGCGCTAACTGGTGCGTGGGGCGATGCAGAAGGGGGCGCTCGGGATGAGGGGGCGGTGCCGTGCCGAAATAGAGGGGTCGGGGCAGAGGAAGCGCGCTGGCCGGCGAAAGGGGTCAGTTCGGAGGGGGCGGTGCTGTGCCGAAATCAAGGAGTCGGGGCGGAATGGGCGCGCTGGCCGGTGGGTGGGGAAATGTGGAGGGGGCGCGGGGCCAGAAGGGACGCGGCGGCTGGTAGGTGAGAGAGAATGCGGGGGGAGCCTAGAGTAAGGGGGCGGGGCGGGGCGGGGCCGGGCCGAAATCAAGGGGTCGGGGCGGGCGGAGGAGGCGCGCTGGCTGCGGAAGAGGTGCGCGGGGTGAGGGGGGGACCGTGCCGTGCCGAAGTACAGCAGTCGGGGCGGAGGGGGCGTTCTGGCTCGCGCGGGATGGGAGGGGGGCAGCGCCGCGCCGGAATGAAGGGGTCGGGGCGAAGGGGGCGCGCTGGCTGGTGGATGGGGCGATGGAGGTGGCGCTCGGGATGGGGGAGGCAGTGCCGTGCCAAAATAAAGCGGTCAGGGCGGAGGGGGCGCGCTGGCTGGTGGACTGGGCGATGCGAAGGTGGCGCGCGGGATGGGGGGGGGGGGCGTGCCGAAATAAAGCGATCGGAGCGGACGGGCGCTCTGGCTGGTGGGTGGGGGGTGCGGAGGGGCGCGCGGGATGGGAGGAGGGCGTTGCCGTGCCGAAATGAAGGGTTCGGGGCGGAGGGTGCGCGCTGGCTGGCTGGTGCCGAAATGAAGGATTCGGGACCGGTGGGGCGGCGCCGTTCAAAACTAGAACACTCGGGGCGGAGGGGGCGCGCTGACTGGTGGGTGGGGTAATGCGGAGGGAGCGTGCGGGATGGGGGTGGGGGCGTGCCGAGATAAGAAGGTCGGGGCGGAAGGGGTGCACTGGGTGGTGGGCGGGGTGAGGCGGAGGTGGCACGCGGGCGGGGGGGGCGGCATTGTGCCGAAATAAAGTGGTCGGAGCTCTAGACACCCAGTGCAAAAGAATATGAGACT
>CAUYUJ010012500.1:0-15000 GCA_963575745.1 Prorocentrum cordatum | reverse complement strand
ATCATCATCATCAGCAGCAGCATCAGCATCAGGATCATCATCATTATCATGTTCATCATCATCTTCAACAACATCAACATCATCGGCATCAGCATCAGCATCGTCATCATCACCATCAGCATCATCATCCCCTTTAGCATCATTAGCAGCATCATGATCGTGCTCATCACCACCACCACCACCATCAAAACCATCAGCATCATCGTCATCGTCATGGTCTCTTCTTCTTCATCATCATCACCAGCATTATCACCAACATCATCACCATGAGCATCAGCATGACCATCACCATCATAATCAGCATCATAATCAGCATCATCAGCATCATCATCGTCATCATCAGCATTCTCATCATTGTCATCAGCATAACCATTTGCATCATCAGCATCATGATCATCATCATCACCAGCAGCATCGTCATCATCACGATTATCACCATCACCATCATCACGATCATCATCACCACCACCATCATCATCATCAGCATCATCATCATCATGATCATCCCCTCCCTCTCCCTGTCCTCCCTCCTCTTCCCATCCCCCTTTTTCCCGGAAAGGGCATAGGCACAGGGTTCTCTTTTAGTATTGTTACCCTCGGCTTCGACTTGAAGGATGTCGGCGGAATTATTTTGCGATTAATGACGAGTTTGAAGGAGGCCGGCGGAATTATTCCCGGAAAGGGCGCCGGCCCAGGGTTCTCTTTTAGTAGGTTTACCCCCGGTTTTGACTTGAAGGGGGCCAGCGGAATTATTCTCGATAAAAAACGAAGTCGAAGAGGGCCGGCGGAATTACGTTTGAGGATGTCTCGAGCGAAACGCTTGTTGTTTTTCAAAATTTGTTGAGGATGTTTTGAGCGAAACGCTTGTCTTGTGTCATAGATTGTCCTTTTCCTGGGGACCAGAATTCAGAGGATCTCTCAAGTGAAATGCTTGTTTTCACGTGCCCAGGTCTTGAGGATGTCTCTAGCGAGACGCTTGGTTTCACGCCTCCAGGTTGCCCAGACAGATGTCTAGCATGAGGATTTGTTGAGGATGTCTCGAACCAGAGGCTTGTTTTCACGTATCCTCGTCGCCCAGGCGGATGTCTAGCATGAGGATGTGTCGAGGAAGTCTCGATCGAGACGCTTGTTTGCACGTGCTCAGGTTGCCCAGGCGGATGCCTAGCATGAGGATGTGTTGAGAATGTCTTGAGGGATACGCTTGTTTTCACGTGTCCAGGTCGCCCAGGCGGATGTCTAACATGCAGATGTGTTGAGGATGTCTCGAGCGAGACGTTTGCTTTCACGTGTACAGGTCGCCCAGGCGGATGTCTAGAATGAGGAGGTGTTGAAAACGTCTCGAGCGAAACGCTTGTTTTCACGTGCCCAGGTCACCCAGGCGGACGTCTCACATGAAGATGTGTTGAGGATGTCTCGAGCGAACCACTTGTTTTCACGTGTCCAGTTCGCCCAGGCGGATGTCTAGCATGAGAATGTGTTGAGGATATGTTGAGCGAAACGCTTGTTTTCACGTGTCCAGGTCGTTCAGGCGGATGTCTAGCATGAGGATGTGGACAGGATGTCTCGAGCGAAACGCTTGTCCCCAGCACATGCCGCAGCGCGTCCCCTTGGCACGTCCCGCGGTGCGTCCCCATGGCACGTCCCCTGGCACGTCGCTTGGCGCGTCCCTTGGGACGTTCCGCGGCGCGTCCTCCTGACATGTCCCCCTGTCAATTAGCTCTGGGGCAGCTACTATGTGTTCAGGCAGCTCGAGCTTAAGATCCAGATCAGTTCAGTCAGGACTCGGATGCAAAGGGAGACTCGATCCACAATGCTATAGAGCACAATCGCGGCATGGCACATCGCAATTCAGCACGGCGCAGCACAGCACAGACTTCGGCACGGTACATCAAGATCGATACACTCAGCATTGCAACCTGACACGTTCCTTGGCACGTTCCGTGGGGCGTCCCTTGTCGAGTCCCCCTGGCACGTCGCGTGGCGCGTCCCTTGGCACATCCCGTGGCACATCCATTGGCACGTTCCGTAGCGCGTCCCCTTGGCACGTCCCGCGGTGCGACCCCATGGCACGTCCCCTGGCACGTCGCCTGGCGCGTCCCTTGGGACGTTTCGCGGCGCGTCCTCCTGGCATATCCCCTTGTCAGTTAGCTCTGGGGCAGCTACTATGTGTTCAGGCAGCTCGAGCTTAAGATCCAGATCAGTTCAGTCAGGACTCGGATGCAAAGGAAGACTCGATCCACAACGCTATAGAGCACAATCGCGGCATTGCATATCGCAATTCAGCACGGCGCAGCCCAGCACACAGCCCTCGGCACGGTGCATCAAGTTCGATACAATCCGCATTGCATTTGCCCGTCACCCAATCAGGTGTCTTTGAAAACGCTGCCACGCGTTACATTTCTATATTCCTTTCTGGGTTCGTGGGTCGATCATGTTTTTGAGGATGTCTCGAGCGAAACGCTTGTTTTTCAGAATGTGTTGAGGATGTCTCGAGCGAAACGCTTGTTTCGGGTTATAGATTGTCCTCTCCTGGGGACCAGAATTCAGAGGATCTCTCAAGTGAAATGCTTGTTTTCACGTCCCCAGGTCTTGAGGATGTCTCGAGCGAGACGCTTGGTTTCACGCCTCCAGGTTGCCCAGGCAGAGGTCTAGCGCCAGGATTTGTTGAGGATGTCTCGAGCGAGACGCTTGGTTTCACGCGTCCTCGTCGCCCAGGCGGATGTCTAGCATGAGGATGTGTTGAGGAAGTCTCGATCGAGATGCTTATTTGCACGTGTCCAGGTTGCCCAGGCGGATGCCTAGCATGAGGATGTGTTGAGAATGTCTTGAGAGATACGCTTGTTTTCACGTGTCCCGGTCGCCCAGGCGGATGTCTAACATGCAGATGTGTTGAGGATGTCTCGAGCGAGACGTTTGCTTTCACGTGTACAGGTCGCCCAGGCGGATGTCTAGAATGAGGAGGTGTTGAAAACGTCTCGAGCGAAACGCTTGTTTTCACGTGCCCAGGTCACCCAGGCGGACGTCTCACATGAAGATGTGTTGAGGATGTCTCGAGCGAACCACTTGTTTTCACGTGTCCAGTTCGCCCAGGCGGATGTCTAGCATGAGAATGTGTTGAGGATATGTTGAGCGAAACGCTTGTTTTCACGTGTCCAGGTCGCTCAGGCGGATGTCTAGCATGAGGATTTTGACAGGATGTCTCGAGCGAAACGCTTGTCCCCAGCACGTTCCGTAGCGCGTCCCCTTGGCACGTCCCGCGGTGCGTCCCCATGGCACGTCCCCTGGCACGTCGCCTGGCGCGTCCCTTGGGACGTTTCGCGGCGCGTCCTCCTGGCATGTCCCCCTGTCAATTAGCTCTGGGGCAGCTACTATGTGTTCAGGCAGCTCGAGCTTAAGATCCAGATCAGTTCGGTCAGGACTCGGATGCAAAGGAGGACTCGATCCACGACGCTATAGAGCACAATCGCGGCATGGCACATCGCAATTCAGCACGGCTCAGCACAGCACAGCCCTCGGCACGGTACATCAAGATCGATACACTCAGCATTGCAACCTGGCACGTTCCTCGGCACGTTTCGTGGGGCGTCCCTTGGCGAGCCCCCCTGGCACGTCGCGCGGCGCGTCCCCTGGCACATCCCGTGGCACATCCCTGGGCACGTTCCGTAGCGCGTCCCCTTGGCACGTCCCGCGATGCGACCCCATGGCACGTCCCCTGGCACGTCGCCTGGCGCGTCCCTTGGGACGTTCCGCGGCGCGTCCTCCTGGCATGTTCCCCTGTCAGTGAGCTCTGAGGCAGCTACTATGTGCTGAGGCAGCTCGAGCTTAAGATCCAGATCAGTTCGGTCAGGACTCGGATGCAAAGGAGGACTCGATCCACAACGCTATAGAGCACAATCGAGGCATGGCACATCGCAATTGAGCACGGCGCCGCACAGCACAGCCTTCGGCGGGGTACATCAAGATCGATACACTCAGCATTGCATTTGCGGGTGCATCAATCAGGTGTCTTTGAAAACGCTGCTATGCGTTACATTTCTATATGCCTTTCCGGGTTCGTGGGTCGATCAGGTTCAGAATTTGTTGAGGACGTCTCCAGCGAAACGCTGATGTTGCAGAGTCGGGGGGATGCCTCGAGCAAAACGCTTGTTTTTCAGAATGTGTTGAGGATGTCTCGAGCGAAACGCTGGTTTTGCAGAGTTGGGGTATCTAACATGACATCGGGCCCAACATCGAATTACGAGGAAACGCACGGGGGGCCGAAAAGCGCTACCCGAACACATGTCCCAATACAGAAAAATTATGGTTTCTTGCTCTGAGCAGGGGGTTGCGCTTTGGGGGCCTCTCCAGGGAAGACATTGCGAGGATGTCTCGAGCTGGAGTGCGATTTCAGCGTATCCAGGTCACGCAGGGGGATATCTAACATGACTGCCCCGAGCTGAAACCACGTGTTTTTTTCCCGGAAAGGGCAAAGGCCCAGGGTTCTCTTTTAGTTGGTTTCCCCCCGGTTTTGACGGCTGTAGGGCCGGCGAATTTCTTTTGCGATAAATAACGAGGTCGCGCAGGGCCGGCGAATTAAAAATTGAGGATGTCTCGAACGAAACGCTTGAATTTCAGAATTTGTTGAGGATGTCTCGAGCGAAACGCTTGTTTTGTATTATATATTGTGCTCTCCTGGGGACCTGAATTCAGAGGATCTCTCAGGTGAAATGCTTGTTTTCACGTGCCCAGGTTTTGAGGATGTTTAGAGCGAGACGCTTAGTTTCACGCCTCCAGGTTGCCCAGACGGGTGTCTAGCATGAGGATTTGTTGAGGATGTCTCGAACCAGAGGCTTGTTTTCACGTGTCCAAGTTGCCCAGGCGGATGTCTAGCATGAGGCGGTGTCGAGGAAGTCTCGATCGAGACGCTTGTTTGCGCGTGTCCAGGTTGTCCAGGCGGATGTCTAGCATGAGGATGTGCTGAGAACGTCTTGAGCGAAACTCGTGTTTTCACGTGTCCAGGTCGCCCAGGCATAGCACAGCCCTCGGCACGGTACATCAATATCGATACCCTTAGCATTGCAGCCTGGCACGTTGCCTGGCACGTTCCGCGGAGCGTCCCGTGGGGAGTCCCCCTGGCACGTCGCGCGGTGCACGTCCATTGGCTCGTTCCGTAGCGCGTCCCCTTGGCACGTCCCGCGGTGTGTCTTCGTGGCACGTCCCTTGGCACGTCGCCTGGCGCGTCCCTTGGGACGTTCCGCGGCGCGTCCTCCTGGCATGTTCCCCTGTCAGTGAGCTCTGAGGCAGCTACTATGTGCTGAGGCCGCTCGAGCTTAAGATCTAGGTCGGTTCGGTCAGGACTCGTGTGCAAAGGAGGACTCGATCCACAACGCTATAGAGCACAATCGCGGCATGGCACGTCGCAGTTCAGCACAGCGCAGCACAGCACAGCCCACGGCACGGTACATCAAGATCGATACACTCAGCATTGCAACTTCGGCACGTTCCGTGGCGCGTCCCGTGGCGAGTCCCCCTGGCACGTCGCGCGGCGCGTCTCCTGGCACGTCCATTGGCACGTCCATTGGCACGTTCCGTAGCGCGTCCCCTCGGCACGTCCCGCGGTGCGTCTTCGTGGCACGTCCCTTGGCACGTCGCCTGGCGCGTCCCTTGGGACGTTCCGCGGCGCGTCCTCCTGGCATGTTCCCCTGTCAGTTAGCTCTGAGGCAGCTACTATGTGCTGAGGCAGCTCGAGCTTAAGATCCAGATCAGTTCGGTCAGGATTCGGATGCAAAGGAGGACTCGATCCACAACGCTATAGACACAATCGCGGCATGGCACATCGCAGTTCAGCACAGCGCAGCACAGCACAGCTCTCGGCACGGTACATCAAAATCGATACATTAAGCATTGTATTTGCCCGTCGCCCAATCAGGTGTCTTTCAAACGTTGCCATGCCTTACATTTCTATATTCCTTTCCGGGTTCGTGGGTCGATCATGTTTCATGCTCAGGCCACCCAGGGAGATCTCTAACATGATTGTCCCGAGCTGGAACCACGTGATTTTACATGTCCAGGCCACCCAGGAGGTATCCAAAATGGTTGTCCCAAGCTGGCACGGTGTTTTCACGTGTCCAGTCCACCAGCACGACGCTTGTCCCCAGCACGCTCTGTAGCGCGTCCCCTTGGCACGTCCCGCGGTGCGTCCCCATGGCACGTCCCCTGGCGCCTCGCCTGGCGCGTCCATTGGAACTTTCCGCGGCGCGTCTTCCTAGCATGCCCCACTGTGAATTCGCTCTTGGGCAACTACTGTGTGCTCAGGCAGCTCGAGCTTACGATCCAGATCAGTTCGGTCAGGACTCGGATGCAAAGGAGAACTCGATCCACAACGCTATAGAGCACAATCGCGGCACGGCACATCGCAATTCAGCACGGCGCAGTACAGCACTGCCTTCGGCACGGTACATCAAGATCGCTACAACCAGCATTGCAACAGGGCACGTTTTTTGACACGTTCCGTGGGGCGTCCCGTGGCGAGTCCCCCTGGCACGTCGCGCGGCGCGTCCCCTGGCACGTCCCGTGGCACGTCCATTGGCACGTTCCGTAGCGCGTCCCCTCGGCACGTCCCGCGGTGCGGCCCCGTGGCACGTCCCTTGGCACCTCGCTTGGCGCGTCCCTTGGGACGTTCCGCGGCGCGTCCTCCTGGAATGTTCCCTTGTCAATTAACTCTGGGGCAGCTACTATGTGTTCAGGCAGCTCGAGCTTAAGATCCAGATCAGGTTCGGTCAGGACTCGGATGCAAAGGAGGACTCGATCTACAACGCTATAGAGCACAATCGCGGCATGGCGCATCGCAGTTCAGCATGGCTCAGCACAGCACAGCTCTCGGCACGGTACATCAAGATCGATACACTCAGCATTGCAACAGGGCACGTTCTTTGGCACGTTCCGTGGCGCGTCCCGTGGCGAGTCCCCCTGGCACGTCGCGCGGCGCGTCCCCTGGCACGTCCCGTGGCACGTCTATTGGCACGTTCCGTAGCGCGTCCCCTCGGCACGTCCCGCGGTGCGTCCCCATGGCACGTCCAGTGTCACGTCGCTTGGCGCGTCCCTTGGGACGTTCCGCGGCGCGTCTTCCTGGCATGTTCCCCTGTCAATCAGCTCTGAGGCAGCTACTAGTTATGTGCTCAGGCAGCTCGAGCTTAAGGTCCAGATCAGTTCGGTCAGGACTCGGATGCAAAGGAGGACTCGATCCACAACACTATAGAGCACAATCGTGGCATGGCACATCGCAATTCAGCACGGCGCAGCACAGCACAGCCCTCGGCACGGTACATCAAGATCGATACACTAAGCATTGCATGTGCCCGTCGCTCAATCAGGTGTCTTTGGAACGTTGCCATGTCTTCTTTTCTAGATTCCTTTCCGGGTTCGTGGGTCGATCATGTTTCCCGGAAAGGGCTTAGGCCCAGGGTTCTCTGTTAGTTTTGTTTCCCCCCGGTTTTGACGGCTGTAGGGCCGGCGAATTTCTTCTGCCATAAATAACGAGGTCGCGTAGGGCCGGCGAATGAACATTTGAGGATGTCCCTAGCGAAACGCTGGTTTTTTGAAATCGCGATCGATAAATCACAGGGTGCGGGACACGTTTTGGTCAGGGGAACGGATTACGCATGTTCCTATAGATTGGCCCTTCCATTACCTATAGATTGGCCCTCTCCAGGATTACGTGTGTTCCTATGCACTGGCCCTCTCCAGGGTCACGAATCCGTGTGTTTTTCCCGGAAAGGGCGCAGGCCCATCTTTGAGATGTTTACCCCGGTTTCGACTTGAAGGAGGCCAGCGAAATTATTTTGCGATAAATGACGAGTTTGAAGGAGGCCAGCGGAATTATGTTTGAGGGTGTCTCGAACGAAACGCTTGTTTTTCATAATATGTTGAGGATGTCTCGAGCGAAACGCTGGTTTTGCAGAGTTGGCAGAATTTGTTGAGGATGTCTCGATCGAAACGCTGGTTTTGCAGAGTTGGGGCATCTAACATGGCGTCGGGCCCAACGCCGAATTTTGAGGAAACGCACGGGGGGCCGAAAAGCGCTACCCGAACACATGTCCCAATACAGAAAAGTAATGGTTTCTTGCTCTGAACAGGGGGTTGCGCTTTGGGGGCCTCTCCAGGGAAGACGTTGCGAGGAAGTCTCGAGCGGGAGCGCGAATTCAGCGTATCCAGATCACGCAGGGGGGTATCTAACATGACTGTCCCGAGCTGGAACCACGTGTTTTTTCATGCTCAGGCCACCCAGGGAGATCTCTAACATGATTGTCCCGAGCTGGAACCACGTGTGTTCACGTGTCCAGGCCACCCAGGAGGTATCTAACATGGTTGTCCCGAGCTGGCACCGTATTTTTTCGTGTCCAGGCCACCAACACGACGCTTGTCCCCAGCACGTTCTGTAGCGCGTCCCCTTGGCACGTCCCGCGGTGCGTCCCCATGGCACGTCCCCTGGCGCCTCGCCTGGCGCGTCCATTGGAACTTTCCGCGGCGCGTCTTCCTAGCATGCCCCCTTGTGAATTTAGCTCTTGGGCAGCTACTGTGTGCTCAGGCAGTTCGGTCTTAAGATCCAGATCAGTTCGGTTTGGACTCGGATGCAAAGGAGGACTCGATCTACAACGCTATAGAGCACAGTCGTCACGTGGCACATCGCAGTTCAGCACGGCGCAGCACAGCACTGCCTTCGGCACGGTACATCAAGATCGATACACCCAGCATTGCAACTTGGCACGTTCTTTGGCACGCTCAGTGGCGCGTCCCGTGGTGAGTCCCCTTGGCACGTCGCGGAAGCGTCCGCTGGCACGTCCCGTGGCACGTCCATTGGCACGTTCCGTAGCGCGTCCCCTCGGCACGTCCCGCGGTGCGTCCCCGTGGCACGTCCCTTGGCACCTCACTTGGCGCGTCCCTTGGGACGTTCCACGGCGCGTCCTCCTGGCATGCTCCCTTGTCAATTTGCTCTGGGGCAGCTACTATGTGCTAGGGCAGCTCGAGCTTAAGATCCAGATCAGTTCGGTCAGGACTCGGATGCAAAGGAGGACTCGATCTACAACGCTATAGAGCACAATCGCAGCATGGCACATCGCAGTTCAGCACGGCTCAGCACAGCACAGCTCTCGGCACGGTACATCAAGATCGATACACCCAGCATTGCAACTTGGCACGTTCCTTGGCACGTTCCGTGGCGCGTCCCGTGGCGAGTCCCCTTGGCACGTCGCGCGGCGCGTCCCCTGGCACGTCCCGTGGAACGTCCATTGACACGTTCCGTAGCGCGTCCCCTTGGCACGTCCCGCGGTGCGACCCCATGGCACGTCCCCTGGCACGTCGCTTGGCGCGTCCCTAGGGACGTTTCGCGGCGCGTCCTCCTGGCATGTCCCCTTGTCAATTAGCTCTGGGGCAGCTGCTATGTGTTCAGGCAGCTCGAGCTTAAGCTCCAGATCAGTTCGGTCAGGACTCGGATGCAAAGGAGGACTCGATCCACAACGCTATAGAGAACAATCGCGGCATGGCACATCGCAAATCAGCACTGAGCAGCACAGCACAGATTTCGGCAAGGTACATCGAGATCGATACACTCAACATTGCAACTTGACACGTTCCTTGGCACGGTCCGTGGGGCGTCCCGTGGCGAGGCCCCCTGGCACGTCGCGTGGCGCGTCCTCTGGCACATCACGTGGCACGTCCATTAGCACGTTCCGTAGCGCGTCCCCTCGGCACGTCCCGCGGTGCGACCCCATGGCACGTCCCCTGGCACGTCGCCTGGCGCGTCCCTAGGGACGTTTCGCGGCGCGTCCTCCTGGCATGTCTCTTTGTCAATTAGCTCTTGGGCAGTTACTATGTGCTCAGACAGCTCGAGCTTAAGATCCAGATCAGTTCGGTCAGGACTCGGATGCAAAGGAGGACTCGATCCACAACACTATAGAGCACAATCGTGGCATGGCACATCGCAATTCAGCACGGCGCAGCACAGCACAGCCCTCGGCACGGTACATCAAGATCGATACACTCAGCATTGCATGTGCCCGTCACCCAATCAGGTGTCTTTGAAACCGCTGCCACGCATTGAATTCCTATATTCCTTTCCGGGTTCGTGGGTCGATCATGTCACGTATATTCCTACAGATGGGCCTTCTCATCACCTTTAAACTGGCCCTCTCTAGGGACACGGCTACGTGTGTGCTTACGTATATTCCTATATATTGGCCCTCTCCAGGATTACGTGTGTTCCCATGGATTGGCCCTCTCCAGGGGCACGAATACGAGTGTTGTTATGTATGTTCCTATATATGGGCCATCTCATTACCTATCAATTGGGCCTCTCCAGGGGCACGAATACGTGCGTTTTACGCATATTCCTATATATTTGGCCCTCCCCAGGATTACGTATGTTCCTATAGATGCACGAATCCGTGAGTTGTTACGTATATCCCTATAGATGGACCCTCTCATGACCTATCGATTGGGCCTTTCCAGGGCAAGAATACGCGTGTCTTCCGTATATTCCTGTATTCCTGTAGCTTGGCCTTCTGCAAGATTACGCGTGTTCCCATAGATTGGCCCTCTCCAAGGGCACGAATACGAGTGCTTTTTATTTATGTTCCTATACATTTGATCTTTCGATGGGCCCCAAGATTGGCCCTCTCCAAGGGCACGAGGGGCCTCGGAGGCCCCAGGAAAGCTCCGATGGGGAGAAGCGTGAAACACACATGGGTTCCTAACGCCCCAGGGCGGGAGAAGCGTGAAAACACATTGGTTCCTCACGCCCGAGGGCGGGAGAAGCGTGAAAACACATGGGTTCCTAACGCCCGAGGGCGAGAGAAGCGTGGAAACTCATGGGTTCTTAACGCCACAGGGCGGGAGAAGCGTCCCTGGGCAGAGAGGGTCCCCCGAGACGTCGTCGTCGTCGTCGTCGTCGTCGTCGTCGTCGTCGGCACGTCCATCGGCACGTTCCGTAGCGCGTCCCCTTGGTACGTCCCGCGGTGCGTCCCCATGGCACGTCCCCTGGCACGTCGCTTGGCGCGTCCCTAGGGACGTTTCGCGGCGCGTCCTCCTGGCATGTCCCCCTGTCAATGAGCTCTGGGGCAGCTACTATGTGTTCAGGCAGCTCGAGCTTAAGCTCCAGATCAGTTCGGTCAGGACTCGGATGCCAAGGAGGACTCGATCCACAACGCTATATATATAGAGAGAGAGAGCACAATCGCGGCATGACACATCGCAGGTCAGCACGGCGTAGTACAGCACAGCCCTCTGCACAGTACATCAAGGTCGCCCAATCAGGTGTCTTTGAAACGTTGCCACGCCTTACATTTCTACATGCCTTTCCGGGTTCGTGGGTCGATCATGTTCGCATCGTTTGGGGTACGTTTCCGAAATAAGCTTCAGTCAGAAGATCGAAACAAGCTTCCGAAATAGGGGGATCTGGGGTCAGGGAGGCCTCCTCCTCCTTCTTCGGGGAGCGAGGGTGCCAAAACCAAGCGCGCCAGCCGCTGCAACCGCTTCGCGTTCGGCGATCGGGGGACCCCATTGGGCCCGCATCAAAGGTCGCTCCGGTAATAGTCGGCGGCGAGCCCACGGGGGAAACGAGAAGGAGAAGGCCTTCTCAGAAGGCTCGGTAGTTCTCCGGCCTTCTGAGAAGTTTTCGAAGCCTTCCCGGAAGACACAGAGAACTCAAAGGTGATCATGCTTCTGTTGTTGTTGATGATGATGATGATGATGTTGATGATGATGATGATGATGACGACGACGACGACGATGATGATGATGATGATGATGATGATGCCGATGCTGACGCTGATGCTGCTGATGATGATGATGATGCTGATGACGATGACGATGGCGAAGGCGAAGGGGATGACGATGACGGTGGTGATGAAGACGATGGCCGGAGTAATAGTCAGAAGAATAATGATGAAGAAGAAGGTTCAAGGGCTTTCGAGGGGTGGGGGGTCCTGGGTGGATTCCGAAGCTTGACGGGGCGCCCTCCCTCCTCCCTCCTCCCTCCTCCCTCCTCCCCCTCCTCCTCCTCCTCCTCCTCCTCCTCCTCCTCCTCCTCCTCCTCCTCCTCCTCCGCTCCTCCTCCTCCTCCTCCTCCTCCTCCTCCTCCTCCTCCTCTTCTCCCTCCACCTCCCTTCTTCTCTCTTCTCCTCCCATCCCTCCCTCCCTCCCATCCCTCCCTCCCTACCTCCCTCCCTCCCCCTCCCTCTCCCTGGTCCTCCCTGGCTGGGTCGCGGCGCCCCGGGGCCCCTGTCAGGTCAAGCCCCCGCCGCCGGGCTTCAAGGCGGCCCCGCGGCCGCAGCGCGCGGTTCGCACCGCGCGCTTCTGCGGGCTCGCGCCTTTGAGCCCCTTCGGGGGCACGAGGTGTGCTCGGCATCGCTCCAGGACGGGTCCTCGGGGTCGAATTTTGAGACGGCGGAGGGAGTACGAGGAGGAGGAGGAGGAGGAGGAGGAGGAGGAGGAGGAGGAGGGGGAGGAGGGTGCGCAGGAGCGGGAGCAGGAGTAGGAGCAGGAGCAGGACTGAACAGGCGAAATCTGACCTGACGGCTCGGACACCCATGCTGGTCGGCGACGTGAAATTGGACTCCACCGCTGAACTTAACAAATGCACGCAGATGGTGATCATGGACGCCGTGAACTTCCGAGTGCGCCAAACCACCCCCGACGGCTTCCAGGAACCCTACCGTGTGCGGCTGCAGCAAGCAAGCGGCGCCGGAGCAGGCAGCTTTTCGTGCGTGCCCCAGCCGAGCAACCAGGCCATTGCAGACGGAGCTTGGCGCATGGCTCTGCGCAGGCGCTTGCTGTGCACAGTTGAACAGATAGCGCTTCCAGCGCGTGCGGAGACGCATTGCCATCACTCCTGTTCTCGGAGTGCTTGCGGGGCGCAGTTGGATGGCCTTGGGGGTATCGTGCACGCAGAGGGGTGCAAGATCGGTGGCGAGGTTGTCGGAAGTCACAACGAGATCCGTGACATCCTGTGGCGCTTCGTCAACGCACACATCGACCCCCGCGCGCTCCGCGAGCAACGGCTCGAGAGCTTGCGAGCGCAGGCCTTGGAGGATGCGACTGTGGACGACGAGGCTGGGGACGTGTTGGACGTCGTCTTCACCTGCGATGGCCGACGCGTTGCCATGAATGTTGCCGTCGTAGGTGCCCGCGCCGACATGCGACGGATCCGAGCAGCGGCCAGTCGGGACGGAGCCGCGGCGGCGGAGGAGGAAAGGGCCAAGTCGCGGCGCTTCGCGGGGCTCACCATCTCCCCGCGCGTGCTTGCAGTGGGGAGTCGCCCGGGCGAAAGCACGAAGGCGACCGTCCGCGCGTTGGCCGTCATGTCAGGCGGCGAGTCGCGAGCCTCCGCGCTTGCTGCTGGCCGCGGATCAGCATCGCCGTGCAGGCAGGCTTCGGTCACTTGGCACACACGGGGCGCCTCCATCCGCCAGGACTCGTTTGCACTGGAAGAATGCAGGCGAGGCCCCTTCGCGGAGGTGGCTGGCCTGAGGGCGGCGAGCAACGAGGAGGATGAGGAGGTAGAGGATGATGAGGAGGAGGCGGAGGAGGACGAGGAAGAGGTGGCGGCGGCGGAATGCGACGAAGCCGAGGAACGCAGGAGGTGATGAAGGCGCCGAGGAAGCTGGCACCGCCGACCCGGTGGCAGGCGCCGGTCAGAAGGCAGAAGAAGCGCAGGAAGAGCGGCGGGCGTCGAGGAGGAGGAGGAGGAGGTGTAGGTGGAGGGGAATGAGAAACTGGAGGTGGAGGAGGAGGAAGAAGATGATGATGATGACGGTAACGCTGCTGCTGCTGATGATGATGATGATGATGATGATGATGATGATGATGATGATGATGATGATGATGATGATGATGATGATGATGATGATGACGATGACGATAATGATGCTGATGATGCTGATGATGATGATGATGATGATGATGAGGAGGAGGAGGAGGAGGAGGAGGAGGAGGAGGAGGAGGAGGATGCGGATGAGGAGGAGGAGGAGGAGGAGGAGGAGGAGGAGGAGGGAAAACACAAGGTGGAGGAGGACGCGGCCAGGCGGAGGCCGGGAAACAGATGAAGCGACGTGGGCGCCAGAGGACGAAGACAACGTGCAGACGTGGCGGAGGTAGGGGAGGCCGCCTTGCGGCGAAGCCTTTCGGAGCACCCCAGCGGCCACCCGGCCGTTTTGCCGGGGTCGCCGGGGTGCGCGGACGCTTCATCTCCCCTATATGGGGCGCGCCCAGTCGGACTCGCGGCCGCCGCAAGAGCAAGAAAGACGGAACAGGAGCAGGAGGTGGGAGGGGGAGGGATGGATGGGGAGGCGAGGAAGAAGGGAAGAAGGAAAAAAGGGAGGGGGAGGGGGGAGGGACGGAGGGAGGGAGGGAGGGAAGGAGGAGGAAGGGAAGGAGGGACGGAGGGTCGGAGGGACGGAAAGACGGAGGGTCGGAGGGACTGAGGGAGGAGGAGAAAGAGGAGGAGGAGGAGGAGGAGGAGGAGGAGGAGGAGGAGGACGAGGACGAGGACGAGGAGAAGGAGGAGGAGGACGAGGAGCAGGAGGAGGAGGAGCAGGAGGAGGACACGAGGAGGACACGAGGACGAGGACGAGGACGACGACGAGGACAAGCAGGAGGAGGTGGAGGAGGAGGAAGACGAGGAGGAGGAGGAGGAGCAGCAGGAGGAGCAGGAGGAGTAGCAGGAGGAACACGAGGAGAGGGAGGAGGAGGAGGAGGAGGCGGCAGGCGTCGAGGAGGAGCAGGAGGAGGAGCAGGAGGAGAGGGAGGAGCAGGAGGGCGAAAAGGAGGAAGAGGAGGGGGAGGAAGAGGAGGAGGAGAAGTCGCAACAGTAATCTTTAGTCGTAGTAGTAGTAGTAGTAGTAGTAGTAGTAGTAGTAGTAGTAGTAGTAGTAGTAGTAGTAGTAGTAGTAGTAGTAGTAGTAGTAGTAGTAGTAGTAGTAGTAGTAGTAGTAGTAGTAGTAGTAGTAGTAGTAGTAGTAGTAATAG
>CAUYUJ010012499.1:15000-16007 GCA_963575745.1 Prorocentrum cordatum | reverse complement strand
GGAGGAAGAGGAGGAGGAGGAGGAGGTGGAGGAGGTGGAGGAGGAGGAGGATGAGGAGGAGGATGGGGCGGAGGCGGGCAAGGAGGAGGATGAGTAGGCGGGGACGGCGGATGAGGAGGAGGATGGGGCGGAGGAGGGAAATCCTGGTTCTGGTTCACCCAGTGGCCCGCAGGCTCCACGGCGTGCACGGCCACGCTCTTTGGCCCGGACGAGGACGGCCGCCTGAAGGTCCTGGTGGCCAATGCTGGGGACAGCCGCGCCATCCTGGGGAAGAGGGACGTCGGCTACGCGCAAGAGTGACCTTCCGCCAGAGTGACCTTTGGTGCGGGCACGCGGGGGCCCCCAGATAGATGCAAAGGCTGCGAGAGCAGCGGCCTGCGCGCTCTGGTTTGGCCTCCCCCCGCGCTCCACCCTGAGCCGCGCGCACCAAAGGCCACTCCTGCCCAGGGTCATTGTGCTTGCGTGCCGCCGAGGACGGGCTGGCGGTGCGGCTCTCGACGGACCACAAGCCGGAGCTCCCATCCGGCGGCGACGCCCGGGGAGGGAGGGCAGAGCTCAAGGCTCAGGGTTCGAGGCTCGAGGTTCTCGGGCGTCGTCGTCGTCGGTTCTTACCAGTTTGAAACATATCCCTATATTTATGTTTGACATCACCTCACCTCGATGCCGATCTTAAGGATTCCCTCAGTTTCTGAGGGCCTATCCCTAAGACTGTCCTCGCTTTTTGCTCGCCCATCCCAGGGATAGGGATACGTTTCAGGCTGGTCAGGTTCCCGGCGCTCTTCCAGCCTGGGGGGTGCTCTCCAGCAGCGGCGCCTCGCCGAGGGCATCTCCTGGGGGTGCCCGCATCGCCCCGAGCGGCCGCCCGAGGGCCGAGGCGTGACCCGAAGGCCAGCCGCGGCGCGGGTCGGGGACGGGCCTCCGCAGGAGGCTCGGGCGGCCTCTGGCCTTCCGAGGGGGGCCGTTTTGGCCGCCTCCGCCCGCCGGCCGCCTTTCTGCGAGGTCGACCA
>CAUYUJ010012499.1:0-10000 GCA_963575745.1 Prorocentrum cordatum | reverse complement strand
TGGCATCGTGATGAGGAGGTGTCCAGCATAGGGATAGGGATATGTTCCAGGCTGGTAATGCGAGGGGTGGCGGCGGGATATGGAAGGATGAGTGCAAGGAGGGCGCCCTCACAGGTGGTGACCGCCGTGCCCGAGATATCCTCGTTCGCAGTCGATGTAGAGGAGGATCCCGTTGGAGGGCAACACTTCTGGACTCTTCCTTCTCCTGCTCCTCCCTTTCCTCCTCCTCGCCCTCGTCCTCCGCATCTGTCTCCTTCCTCCTTCCTCGCCTCCTCTTCCTTCCTCCGACCTTCTTTTACTGGCCATTCCATGTTGGATCAAGTGCGCAGTGTTTTTCAAGAAGTTTAGGCCATTTCGCCTCTCCCCAAAGATGGGTGGGCGAAGGTTTGTTGTTTCGCGCCCCGTATCCTTGTCAGCCCATCCAGAAATCATGCCCAGGCGAACAGTTGGGAGAAGGGAAGCAGATGAGCACACAGTGACACAGCAAGGTCAACACCCTGAGCTCGACGAGCTCTGGGAGCCTCTTGCAGTCATCTCTGAGGTCTTTGAGGGCCCGCGTGGAGGCCTTGGGAGCTCTCCTGGGGACCTCTGGGGCAGGGGCCCTCCTGGAGCCATCCTGGGGGCCCTCGATCCCGAAAAGGCGGTCGCAAATTTTGACTGCGCCGCCCGGGGGCCGGCAGCCTGCCTCCGAGCGCGCCCTCCTGCAGCTCCTCCCGCGGCGCTCCCGGGGTCCGTCCTGGGGCGGAGCAGGGCCGCTCTGGGGCGAGCCGGGAGCCATCTCGACTCCTCGGAGCGCCCTCGGGAGCGAGCACACGAAGGTCAGAGACCCGAATCCTCAGGGGTAACTCGGGTCAGGGCTAACTCGGGTTCGTTTTTCGGGAATCCGAACCCGAGTTGCCCCGGGCCCGAGTTACCCCAGATAACTCGGGCGTCCAGAGCCCCAAATCATCAGGGATAATTCGGGTCAGGGCTAACTCGGGTTCGTTTTTTCGGGAATTCAAGCCCGAGTTACCCCGGGCCCGATTTACCCCGGATAACTTGGGCGCCCAAGAAGGTGTCATGAGCGACGCAGGATTAACGGGGCCGTCTGCGCCGACATTGGCAGCGGAAGCTGCCCGCGCGAGGTCCGCGTGCCGTGCTGGCGGCCCGCGTGAGCCGCCGCGCAGGGTCGCTATGCCATCTCGCGTGGGACTCCTTTCTTCTCGTCGCTCCCGTGCCTCCTGAGGGCTGTGGCCTCTCGGGGGCATCCTCGGGAGGCGTCGTGGCCACACGGAGCCGACCGAGAGAACGCCTCGGGATCGCCCAGGAATGGCTTTGGAGGCCCGGAGGGCCCTGGAGATGCGCTGGGGAGCTCGTGCCCCCCCCCCCCCCCCCCCTCAAACGGCATTCCGGTTTCCCCGGGGGCCTTCCAGCAATGTCAAGCACATTTTTCACTCGCTTTTCAAAGTCCTTTTCATTTGTCCCTCCTTGCTATCGGTCTCGAGCCAATGCTTCGCTCGAGATGAAACTTGCCACCCAGTTTACGCTCCAATTCCGCGGAGCGCGACTCCTAGGGGGGGGCGCGGCGGAGGGCGACAGCAGCTCGTCTCGCCCGCCTGCTCGCCCCCCGGCAGCCGGGGCTCGGCGGACGTGCACGGGCGGCCCAGCCTGGCCACCACGCTCGTCAGGGTCCTTTCCGTTGGCTCCCCCAGGGGTTCCTGTGTCGGGAGCGGAAAAGAGAGGGGTGATGACTAGGGGGGGGTGGATATCATGGCGGGGGCCATGATATTTCCCCAGATTTCATGGCGCCCCTTCTTATTTCATTACGTCCCTGGCCCCCCCGCTGGGCCGCGCACGTGCCGCCGGTCATGATTCGCACCCCCCCCTCTTGGACACCCCCCTCTTGGCCGCTCCCGACTGTGGATTGTGATATCCCGAGGCGGGAGTTTATACATGACCACCGCCTGGAGGGTCAATTGTCGGGGGCCTCGGCAGGCCGTGGATCTGGACATTTTCGGGCCCCCGGGGGCCAACATATATCCAGATCCGCCGCCCGCCGGGGCGCCAGGGCGTCGGTTCCCAGGCGGTGGATACGCATAAATTCCCGCCTCGCAGATATGGACGGAAGTGGAGATCTTTCGCGTGCTCGGGCCGCCATGATGTCATACGGATGAGGCATAGGCGGAACGCGCGCTTGCGGTGAATGGGCCATGGGGAGGGTCCGCTCAGAGAACGGGTCATGAGATGTGGCTTCGGCTGCAGACAGTCGAGGAAGAGGCATCGGCGTGACAATCAACTTTCGGAGCTCCCCGAGTTTATGTTTATGCCCCTCTCTGCTCCTCGTAAGACACGGCGGAGATGCGGGGCCCAGTGAACCCGTCTGAGCTGGCGTGGTGACTGGCGAGATTGTGGCGCAGGAGGGGAAACGCGTAGACGGCCACCGAGGAGACTATATCCGACGCGAAATCTAGTGTGTGGTTGACACGACATACGTTTAAGTCGGGCCTGTCCCTCTACAGGGGAAAACGGATAAGAAAATAGTGAAGAATAGTATGGGGACTATTGTTTGAGTATTTTTGGGTATACTTTGAATACTTTTGGAGTAGTTCTAATTTTCCGTCCAAATCCCCCTCTAGGGGGACAGGCCCGACCCAAACATACGGAGAGGGCGCCTCATGCCGTGGCGCAGGCCGTTGCCGACGCGATGATGGACGGCCGAACCGACAAAAGGCATGGAACCCAAAGAGCGTTCCGCGGTGCAGGCGGCGGCCTTCAAGGCTCGAAGCCCATTCTGTGCAGAGACGTATCGAGGATGCATGTGTCGGAAATAATGAAGCGACGCTCATGCAGAACGTATAGTTGGAACTCCCCCCAGATGCAATGTTGGTTTCGGATCTTCCAGTTTTGGGCCTCCGAATGGCCGTTAAGGAACGTGCCGTTTGTGAATTGCGGGGTGGGGTGGGTGGGGTGTGTGTGGGGGGTGCTTAGTTTCCCCCTTTCTCTCAGGTGCGATGCAGCAGCCAGCCTTCGGGGTTCGCCCCCCCGCCAAGGATTAGCATGCTGTGTTCCGCGGCGCGATGGCGGCAGCAATGCCAGTTCGCATTCGAGTCATGCGAAGCCATGGACGAACGGTGCAGAACGAGACTCAAGATCTGATCCAAACGACTCGCTGAGAGGACGGGGCGCGCAAATCGGCAAGGACAGACGCGTGTCGAGCGCATTCCTGAGCATCATGCATGCGAAACATATGGTTTGACCCAATTCAATGCGATGTTGGTTTCGCATGCTCCGAGATGGAGTGTCCGAGCGGTGATGCGTAAACGTGCCGAAGTTGGCAGGGGGGGGCTGGTGGTGTTGCGTATTTTTCATGCAGCCGAATCATTTTTAGAATTTGACGTGGCGTCCGCGAGCGTGCCTGCCACGACGACGCTTGCGCTGGGGCGGAGAGCCCGCTCGACAAAGACTGCGCTCCGGATCGCGGCGCTGCTGAGCTTTTCCTGTCAGGGATGGCAGCCTTGGCCACAGTGGCAGCCTTGGCGGAGACAAGGCGGACCAATTCGTTTCAAGGTCGCCTAAGGGCGCGGCGAAATTTCGCCGGTCGATTTGTGGGGATCAATTCGGAACTGACTACGGGCAATTCGTCGTAGATCCAGGCAACTTTTAGTAACGTGCAAATCTCCGGGGACATTTGGGGGCAATTCGTGGCCGCGTCGGCGCGGGTCGAGGGGCGACGTGACGCTTCGAGCTTTCCACGAAAGGTCGCTTGTTCTGACGTGGCAGCAGGTCGGAGCTGGTCGAAGCTAACAGCCGCGACGAATAGGCGCGTGGGTCACAGGAGTGTGCGTTGCAGAGTTGTCGTGTCAAGTGCTTTGGGCGAGCAAACGTGCGAGCGTACAAGGCATTCGCGAGTTTCCTCCTTGCCCTGTCCCCGCGCGATGGGTGCGTCCAGGTGCCTTGAGCTTGAGTCGACCTTTATTGCCCCGCCCTCCTTCCCCTGTCTCGTTTTCCGATTTTCCCGTCTTCTTTCTCGTCCTCGTCCTATCCTCTTCTTTGTCTTGTTAAGTGTCACCCTCGGTCTTTGTCTTTGTGCTCCGTCCCCGTCGCAGTCTTTATCTAGTGGCCCGCGGCCCATCTCGCGCGCACTGGTCGTCGACAAGAGGCCTTTTGAATGCCTTTTTTTGGGTCTCTTGGGGGGGCCTTCCTGGTGTCTCTTGGAGGCCGCTGTGGGTCTTCGTCCTCGTGATGACCCTTGCGCGCGTGGAAGTTGTTGGCGATCTCGGGGGCCTTTCGAGTTCCCCCTCTCCGGCCCCTTTCGGTGGCCCCTTTGGTTTGTTCGGCGGTTCGGAGCGATCTCGGGGGCGTGCCGGTCCGCCCATTTGAAATTCGAGACTGCTTCGCTCATTCCGCCGGCCCTGCAGCCCCCTTTAGGGCCTCTTGGGGGCCCCTTGGAGACCTCTTAGGGCTCCTTGGCGGCGTCTCGGGGGCCCCCGGGACTTATTGGGGGGCTTTTGGGGGCCTTTTGGGCCGGAAGGGGGGGTAGTCGATTGCGGCTCCCCCCATCGGAGGCCGCGATCCTCGTGAGGGGCGTCGAAAAATTGCCCCCCCCTGGAGTGCTCTGGTGGCTGCTCCCGGGACCTTGCCAGGGTTCTTTTCGCCCGGGGGCCCCCGGGGGCCCCCGGGGGCCGCTCCGCGCGCGCGAGCCAGAAATTTCGTTGACCAGTTACGGGAGATCATAGCACGCCTCTGGCCCGTTGGGCCGGCGAATTTTGTACAAGCCCAGCCCGAGGATTCGATGATGGCTTTTGGGTCCGCTTCATTCCGTGACGGCCGTCGGCCCCCCCAGGGGGGCGGGCGCTTGCTGTCCGAGCCAGTTTTCCAGGGTTGCGGGGGGAGTGGCACGCCGCGCAGCGAAGGCGCCCAGGAACGCCCGAGAAACCCGTGTGTTGGGAAGTCGGGGTCCTCGAGCAGCTCGTGTCTGCAATGCTCAATATGTTGCAATGCGTTGCGGATTGTTGAGTACCTAGGGATGTTCCAATAGCCCTCTGGCTTCCCTGACGCCGCGGCGTGCGCTCCTCTTCTCTCTGCTCCCTGGCTCGCCCGCCCTGCTTTTGTGGGGCCTGTCCGCGAGGCCTGCAGTGCGTGCGTGCTCGCTTGCTCGCCCCCTTCTTCGTCCTCCTCCCCATCGTCGTCGTTTTCCTATTATTGCAACTCCTCCTCCTTCCCAGTCGCCCTGCTGTGCCTTCTGCTGCTCGTGCTCGTGTCCGCGGTTTGAGGCGCCCCATTCGCGCGCGAGACCATGCGGGGGCCTTCGATTCCCGGCTCAAGTTTATCGTGGAAGAGGAGAGCGACTGTTTGTTCATGCCGCGCGTTCACCTCTTGGCGCCGGTCGTCTACCTTGGCTGGGGACCTGAGGGGATATTTGCCGCCATTTGTCGAGGCGCTTCTGTCGAGGATGTGGGCGTCCAGGTCGTCGAGCCTGCCTCTGCCTCCGCCCCCTGGCCTCTGGCGCCGGTTCCACCGCCGGGGCACCTGCGACCCGTTCAGGATGGGGGGTGGGGCGATCTACGCTCCGGAGCAGCAGCGGGGGGGCGGGAGGGGCGCGGAGTGCACCTGGGCCTTCGCGGCCGAGAGCACTCCGTGGGCGGCCGGCTTGAATCGGGGCGCGCAGGAGCTGAAGGGGAAGTCGTCGAAATCCCCCCCGGCCGAGGTGCTCGGGGGCGCGGCCATCAGTGAGCAGTGTTACTGGGGCAATGCGAATGACAAGAACAAGTTTTGGACGTCGAAAGAGGGCCAACATGTTCCGGAGGAAAAACAGGCCGCATCACCGCCGAATCTCGCGACAACCAGGTGGGCGCCCACGCCGCCGCGGCCGCAGCTACTGGAGTCGAGCGGCGCGCCTCGGTCTAGTAACTGGACGGCGGCGCCGGCGAGGTTGAGCGCGCCGCTTGCGGTGAAGCGGGCGACGAGAGTGGAGTGGGAGGTGATGGCCCTGCCGCCGCCGCCGCCCCCGCCCGCGAGGCCGTCCGTCGTCTCGGAACCGCGCTGCTTGCAGGGTTCGGTGGAGATGAGGCCGCGCGCCCCGTCTTCCGCTCTCGCCGGAGTCTTCGGTCGCGAAGCTTGTCGGCGCGAGCGGCGGCGAAGGGGGCGCGGCCGGCGACGTCTACTCGGGGGCAGGCCCGGCCGCGCCCAATAATGATGATAACAGAGCACGACAATTGCAACCATGAGTGGCCCGACGATGTCCTGTCGAAGTTCGACTTCAACCCTGGCGCTGAGGAGTTCGCCCAGTCGATGGGTTCTGAGGCGCAGGAATCTGGATGCCTGATCGTCGACGAGGCGGTGCAGCATAATGCGCAGCTAGATAGGGATGCAGATGCAGTGGCAGGCGCGCCAGCAGTCTTTTCAACGAGGAGCACCCAATAACTGGAGGGTCGAGGACTTCAGGGGCGTCGAGCCCGACGCGATCGAGTCCCTGAAGCGGACTGGGCGCGTATAGGAGTGAGGCATCAACAGTGGCGGCTGTTCCATTTTCCAAGGATTTCATCGGCAGCGCCGACTCCATCATGGCAAATCCGGGTTCGACATCGTGGAGTGGGTCGCGATGGAGCCTTTTATGGCTCGAGCCCCCTTGGCCTCACTCCCTGAGCGCGCGCGTTCCTGCCGCTCGATCGCCTTGGCAACTCGGGCGTGCAGTGGCCCATGGGAAATGCCACTTCCACTCTCCCGCTCCCATTCCCCTTCCACTCCCTCCCCCTTTTCAGCTGGTCTGTGCGCTTTCGTGGCCAAGCCAGAGGACGCACGTGCATGTCTTGCTCCCAGCGCGGGCCTGGCCAGGATCGATGCAGGTGCGCAGTTGGCGCCCCCCGAGCTCCTCCACGTTCCTCTTCCTCGTCCTTTCCCTGCCGCTGCTTCCCCCCCTCTTTCCTTTTGAATCCGGGCTTTTTCCTGGGGTGCGCTCGGACCAGGATGTCGATGCGGGCCCAGCGGTGGCGACGAGCGGGCTTTCCAGAGGCGTTTAAAACAACAAATTATCCCCGCAAAGCAACCTAACAACGATGTTTAGGAGCAGATCTGGAAGCATTCCCCTTAATATTCAGATGAAATATCCAGTTGTAGAATTCTGCTGTTCTCGCAGTCGCAGTCGCATTCGCGATGACAGTCGAAGTGGCGACGGCAGTCGCAGTCACAGCCTCAGCCTCAGCCTGCCTCAGCCTCAGCCTGCCTCAGCCTCAGCTTCAGCCTGCCTCAGCCTCACCCTCAGCCTGCTTCAGCCTCAGCCTCAGTCTGCCTTCAGCCTCGGCCTCAGCCTCAGCCTGCCTCGGCCTCGCCCTGCATCGGCCTCAGCCTCAGCCTCAGCCTGCCTCAGCCTCAGCATGCCTCAGCCTCAGCCTCAGCCTGCATCAGCCTCAGCCTCAGCCTCAGCCTGCCTCAGCCTCAGCCTCAGCCTGCCTCAGCCTCAGCCTCAGCCTGCTTCAGCCTCAGCCTCAGTCTGCCTTCAGCCTCGGCCTCAGCCTCAGCCCGCCTCAGCCTCAGCCTGCATCAGCCTCAGCCTCAGCCTCAGCCTGCCTCAGCCTCAGCCTGCCTCAGCCTCAGCCTCAGCCTGCCTCAGCCTCAGCCTCAGCCTGCCTCAGCCTCAGCCTCAGCCTGCTTCAGCCTCAGCCTCACCCTGCCTTCAGCCTCGGCCTCAGCCTGCCTCAGCCTCACCCTGCCTCAGCCTCAGCCTCAGCCTGCCTCAGCCTCAGCCTCAGCCTGCCTCAGCCTCAGCCTCAGCCTGCCTCAGCCTCAGCCTCAGCCTGCTTCAGCCTCAGCCTCAGCCTGCTTCAGCCTCAGCCTCAGTCGCCTTCAGCCGTCGGCCTCAGCCTCAGCCTGCCTCAGCCTCAGCCTGCCTCAGCCTGAGCATCAGCTCAGCTCTGGCCTGAGCTTAGCCTGCACGCAGCCTCAGCCTCATCCTCAGCCCTCAGCCTAGCTCAGCCTCAGGCTCAGTCTGCATTCAGCCTCGGCCTCGCCTCAGCCTGCCTCACATCAGCCTGCCTCCAAGCCTCAGGCCTCAGCCTGCCTCAGCATCAAAAATCATGCCCAGGAATGAAGTTCTGGGAGCTCGAAAAAGACGAAGTGGCCTACAGTTGGCTCCGGACAACCAAAATGTGGCCCGGGAGTGGAGTTCTGGGAACTCGAAAACCACGAAGTGGCCTACAGTTGGCTCCGGGCACCCAAAATGTGGCCCGGGAGTGGAGTTCTGGAAACTCGAAGACCACGAAGTGGCCTACAGTTGGCTCCGGGCATCCAAAATGTGGCCCGGGAATGGAGTTCTGGGAACTCGAAGACCACGAAGTGGCCTACAGTTCGCTCCGGGCATTTAAAATCTGGCCGGGAATGGATTCTGGGACTCGAAGAGCACGAAGTGGCCTACAGTTGGCTCCGGCCATTCAGAATGTGGCCTGGGAATGGAGTTCTGGGAACTCGAAGAGCACGAAGTGGCCTACAGTTGGCTCCGGGCATTCAGAATGTGGCCCGGAAATGGAGTTCTGGGACCTCGAAGACCACGAAGCGTGTAACTGTTTGCTTAAAACGACTTCCGCGGATTCTCCCCGGATCCTGCCCGGACCCCCCTGGGGAGTCATGATGCTTTCTTTTGAGACCATTAGAAACCTATCAGTCTTCGCTGTTAGGTAATTCAACGTCAGCGTGCGCCCAAACTTCGAAGTTCGAAACACTCGACTTAGGCGGCTTCCGCTCCCGGATCTGACGTCACGAACAGCTTGCAAGCCTTGTTATATTTCTTCCTCCTCCCTCTTCTTCCTCCTCCTCCTCTACTCCTCGCGTCGTGTCTCCTCCGTCCCTCCTTTTCTCCTCTCTTCCCTCCTTTTTTCCCCTCCCCACACACGCTTTCTGTCTGTCCGCTCCCCCCCTCTCTTCTTCCCCCCGGCTCCTTCTTTTTCCCCGTGTTTTTTTTCTCGTCCCCGCCTCCTCCTCCTCTTCCTCTTCCTCCCCTTCCTCCTCCTCCTCCTCCTCTTCCTCCTCCTCCTCCTCCTCCTCCTCCTCCTCCTCCTCCTCCTCCTCCTCCTCCTCCTCCTCCTCCTCCTCTTTCTCCTCCTCCTCGTCCTCCTCTTCCTCCTTTTCCTCCTCTTCCTCCTCGTCCTCCGTCTCATTCTCCTCCCACCCCTCGCCTTTTTCACCCCGCCCCGTCATCAGCGCCTCCTCCCCGTCGCACGTCCTGGACGTGTCCGTCGGCCGGGCCCGGGATTTCGCCGGATGCCGCCCTCCCGGATGGAGGGCGGGCCGCCCTCAAGACGTGGCTCGCGCCGCGGCGCCGCGCACGCTCGTTCGCAGCGTTTGCAGCGGCTGCGCGCGTGGAGGGCGGGCGGTTTTCAGCGCGCGGTTCTCGCCTTAGCGTCTTGCGAGCGCTTCGCGGGTGGAAGGCGGTGGGTTTCGAAAGTGTGCTCTTCGCCGTAGCGCCCCGCGCATTCGTGTCAGACGTCTGCAGGAGTATTTCGCGGACGGGGGCAGGTTCTTCTCAAATGGTGTTCTCTCCGCAGCGCTGCGCGCATTCGCTTCAAACGCCTGCAGCAGCTTGAAGGATTTGAATGGCCGACGGCTCAAGAATTGGTTTCGCAGCAGTCACGTTGATTCGCAGTGTCGAAACTCCCGGAATGGTGCTCCGATATAATTTAGGATTGTCAGGACGCACCAGTCATGTTGATCCGCGGTGGTGCAGTCCAAGGAAGGGTGCTTCGGCACGATTTAAGGATTATCAAACGATTGTCTTCCAATGGGACACTTACCCCAATGACCCTTTTTGAATTACCACTGGAACCTTGGAGGGAGAGTTTGTGGCAACATCGTTGATGCGTCTTGGGTTTACGCAGGTCCTCCTCCTCCTCCTCCTCCTTCTCCCGCCTCTTCCTCCTCCTTCTCTCCTGTCTCGTCCTCCTCTTCCGCCTCCTTCTTCCTCCCCCTCCTCCTCCATTTCCACCTCCTCCTCCTCCTCCTCCTCCTCCTCCTCCTCCCTTCACCTCCTCTT
>CAUYUJ010012498.1:0-16033 GCA_963575745.1 Prorocentrum cordatum | reverse complement strand
CGCCTCTTCCTCCTCTTCCTCCTCTTCTTTCGCCTCCTCCTCCTCCCTCTCATCCTCTTCCTCCTCCTCCTCCTCCTCCTCCTCCTCCTCCGCCTCGCTTCCTCTTCCTCATCCTCATCCTCCTCCTCCTCCTCCTCCTCCTCCTCCTCCTCCTGGGTGGCGCTGCTGCGGCTGCTCGTTCCGCTTGGGGTGGCGCGCTTCGGGGGTCGCTTCCGCTCGGGCCCGGGTGGGAGGGGGGACCTCGCAGGCTCCGCGCCCGCGCCAATTGAGCCCCCCCAGAGGCGCCAAGACTCGCCGGCGTCGTCGTCGTCGTCGTCGTCGCCGTCGTCGTCGTCGTCGTCGTCGTCGCCGTCGTCGTTAAGCCCTCTCAGACCAGCCCGAAGACACGTTCGGTGAGGCTGTAGATCCTCCAAGTCCTCCAAACTCATTGGGTTGTCTTTTCGACGTGCCTCGCTTCCCCCGCACGGCCCGCAGATCCAGCAGCAGCCAAGCAAAGCCAGCAGCGGCAGAGCAGCTAGCAGCAGAAGTCGGCAGGAGGCGGCAGCGATAACCAAAAGCAGCTGGCAACATCAGCGAACACCAGTTGGCAGGCACGGACAGGCAGGCGACATCAACGGGCAGCAGGGGCACAGCAAGGCAGGCATCGACAACCAGCACAAAGCAACGGCAAGTAGCAGCACTGCCCCCGAAGTAAGCAGCAGCCCACAACAGGTCAGCAGCAGGCGGCAGCAGAAGCAGGATACGGCAAGCATCAGCAAGCTGCAGCACGCGGCATCACGCAACAGCGAATGGCAGCAGGCGGCAGCGAGCGGACGAGGAGGAGGAGGAGGAGGAGGAGGAGGAGGAGGAGGAGGAGGAGGAGGGGGAGGGGGAGGAGGAGGGGGGAGGGGGGGGAGGAGGAGGAGAGGAGGAGGAGGAGGAGGAGGAGGAGGAGGAGGAGGAGGAGGAGCAGAAGGCCAGCAGCAACGCAAGCAGCCCAGCACTCCAGCGGGTCAGCAGGCAAGCAAAGCTGGCAGCGAGCAGCATCGGCCCCCAGAAGAGGCAGCAGTCGCAAGCGTCAGCGAGCAGGAGCCGCACAGTACCAGCACCAACACTGAGCAGCAAGCAGCAGCGACGGGCTGCAGCAAACACCAGCCCGCACCAACACTAGCCCGCGGCTCGAGCCGGGCTACGGAAGCAGGCAGTAGCAACAGGCACTCCGACCATCAGCAGCTGACACCAAGCAGCATCAGACAGCAGCACGCGGCAGTGAATGGCAGCGAGCGGACAGGCAAGCGACGGAGCAAGCAGGCAATCATGATACCAAGAACGCCGACCAGCATGCAAGCGGGGAGGTCGGGGAGAACGCTGTCAGAAAAGCAGAATTAATGGTAGCCGCTCGCGCATGACGGCGCGCAAAAAGGCAAGCGATCGCCTCCCTTGCATGCAAGCAAGCTGTCATGGGCCTCAGTCGACGGGCCAGCCATACTGTAATCAGCTACAGCGCTGCGATCAGCGCGTGCGAGAGGGGTGGGCAGTGGCAGCAGGCTCTATCGTTGCTCAGCGAGATGCGGGAGGCCATGGTGGAGCTTGACGTCATTATCTGCAGCGCTGGGATCAGCGCGTGCGAGAAGGGCGAGCAGTGGCAGCGGGCTCTATCGTTGCTCAGCGAGACGCGGGAGGCGAAGGTGGAACCCGATGTCATCATCTGCAGCGCTGGGATCAGTGCGTGCGCGAAAGGCGAGCGGTGGCAGCAGGCCCTATCGCTGCTCAGCGGGATGTCAAAAGTGAGCTTGGAGTCAAACGTTATGAGCTACAGCGCTGCGCTCAGCGCGTGCGCGAAAGGTGAGCAGTGGCAGCGGGCTCTATCGCTCCTCAGCGAGATGCGGCGAGTGAAGTTGGAGCCAACTGTCATCAGCTACGGCGCTGGGATCAGCGCGTGTGCGAAAGGCGAGCAGTGGCAGCGGGCGCTATCACTCCTCAGCGAAATGCGGAGAGCGAGGTTGGAATCAGATGTCGTCAGCTACAGCGATGCCATCAGCGCGTGCGCGAAAGGCGAGCAGTGGCAGCGGGCGCTATCGCTGGTCAGTGAGATGTGGAAATTGAGGTTGAAGCCAAATGTAATCAGCTACAGTGCTGGGATCAGCGCGTGCGAGAAGGGCGAGCAGTGGCAGCGGGCTCTATCGTTGCTCGGCGAGATCTGGGAGGCGAAGGTGGAGCCCGACGTCATCATCTGCAGTGCTGGGATCAGCGCGTGCGCGAAAGGCGAGCAGTGGCAGCGGGCTCTATCGCTGCTCAGCGGGATGTGGGAGGCGAGGATGAAACCTGATGCCATCAGCTATGTCGCTGGGATCACGGCGTGTCACAAGCCTGGGCAGTGGCAGCAAGCTCTGTCGCTGCTCGGTGGGATGTGGGAAGGGAGGCTGGAACCAACTGTCACCGTATCGTCTACCTTGCTGGTCCCCGCGCGTACAGGAAGGGTCTTGCATCACAGAAGCGTCGGAGCCTCTGGAGAGCCGAGGGAGCTGAGGAAACAGCCCCCGCGCGTCCCGGAGCAGCCTGGAGGGCACCTCCACGCGGGCCCCTGGGCCCACAAGGGCACCCAGAGGGCCCCTGGATGCCCCCGCAACGTCGCCTCCAGGTGGGCCCGCCCGACCCCGAGGCGGCCCCGAGACGGCCCAGGACCGCTCGAAGGCGGCCCCAAGGCGCCCCCCCAGTCGCTCCCAGACCCCCCCCCACGGCACCCGGAGCCCTCAAGGGATTCCCGTGTGGCCCCCGGAGGCGCGGGAGAGCCCTCCGAGAGACCCCAGGACGCCCCCATGGAAGGCACCAGGCTGGCCAGCCTGGGGGGCGAGCGACCCGAGGATGAGAAGCCGGGCGCTGGGCCCACGCGCGTGCCGAGGCCGTTGGGAGGGCCGTCCGCGCGTGCGGGCCGCGTCTCTCAGGCCTCCCGGCTCGCTCTTCGCGCTCCTCGCGCTCCTCGCGCTCCTCGCTCCTCCTCCTCCTCCTCCTCCTCCTCCCTCCTCCTCCTCCTCCTCCTCCTCCTCCTCCTCCCTCCTCCTCGTCCTCCTCCTCCTCCTCCTCCCCTCCTCCTCCTCCTCCTCCTTCCTCCTCCCTCCTCCCCCTCCTTTCCCGCCCTCCTCCTCCACCTCTCCTCCTCCTCCTCCTCCTCCTCCTCCTCCTCCCTCCCCCTCCTCCTCCTCCCTCCTCCTCCTCCTCCTCCTCCTCCTCCTCCTCCCTCCTCCCTGCCTCCTTCTCCTGCTCATGGTATCTCCCCCTCCTGCTGCTCATCTCCTCCATCCCTCCTCCTTTTCATATCCCCCTCCTCCGTCCTCCAAATCCTCCATCCTCGCCTTTTCCATCCTCCTCCTCCCCTCCTCCTCCCTCCTCCTCCTCCTTCTTCCTGCCTCCTCCTCCCCTTCATCCATATCCTCCTTCCTCCTCCTCCTCCTGCTTCTCCTCCTCCTCTACTCCTCCTCCTCCTCCCCCTCCTCCTCCCTGTCCTCCTCCTCCTCCTCCTGACCTTCCTCTCCTCCTCCTCTCCTCCCCCTCCTCCTCCTTCCTCCTCCTCCTCCTCCTCCTCTCCTCCCCCTCCTCCTCCTCCTCCTCCTCCTCACTCCTCCTCCTTCCCCCCCCCCCCCCCTCCTCCTCCTCCTCCTCCTCTCCTCACTCGCTTCCTCCTCCTCTCCCCCTCCTGCTCGCCCTCCTCCTCCTACTCCTCCTCTCCTCCTCACTCCTGCCATTCCTCCTCCTCCCCCACCGTCCTCCGTCCAGGAGGAGGAGGTGTGTGCAGGAGGGGAGGACGGAGAAGGAGAGGAGAGGAGAAGGAGGAGGAGGGAGGAGGGGGAGGAGGGAGGAGGAGGAGAGGAAGGAGTAAGGAGGAGGAGGAGGAGGATGAGGAGGAGGAGGAGGAGGAGAAGGAGCAGGAGGAGGGAGAAGGAGGAGGAGGAGGAGGAGGAGGAGGAGGCGGAGGAGAAGGAGGAGGAGGAGGAGGACCAGTGTAAATCCAAGCGCCATCAACGATGTTGGCATACACCCTCCGTCCAAGCTCCCTCTTCATGGGCCCCTACAACGCTTCATTTCCATTGAGGGATCTGCCTCGTTGGAAGACAACCGTTTGAAGACCCGGAAGCATGCCAAAACATTGTTCTCGGGATTCCAACGCCACGGATAAACCTGCATGTTGCGTCTTGACGATCTTGGATCGTGCCAGAACGCCAATCTTGGGATTTTTACACCGCGAATCAACGTAACTGTTGCACCCGCAAGATCTTGGGTCCTTCCAAAGCATAATTTCTGGTACGTTGATCTTGGAAATTGTTTGAACGAATGTGCGCCGCGCTAAGGCGATATCCACATTTTGAAAAGAAACCGCCCTGAATCCGTGAAACTCTTGCAATGCTTTAGAACGAGCGCGCGCGGCGCTAAGGCGAAAGCCAGGTTTTGAAAACGGGTCATCCTCAATCCGTGAAGCTCTTGCAATGTTTTAAAAGGAGTATGCGCGGCGCTGAGGCGAGAGCCACATATTGAAAACGGGTTATCCTTTATCCTTGCAAGTTTTTAGAACGAATGTGCGCGGGGCTAGGCGAGAGCCACATGTTGAAAACCACCCGCCCTCCATCTGTGAAACGGATGCCATATTTTTTAATCTCAGAGTCATAAGTGGTGAGGGAGTCTCTGGCGAAACGCCCGGTCCGCCCTAAACACTGGCTTCGGGGTGCGACACGGAGAAGTTAATGATAAAGAAAAGGAATGGACGAGGAGGAGGAGGAGGAGGAGGAGGAGGAGGAGGAGGAGGAGGAGGGGGAGGAGGAGGAGGAGGAGGAGGAGGAGGAGAGGAGGAGGCGAGGCGGTGGGAGGAGGAGGAGGAGGGAGGAGGAGGAGGAGAGGTAGGAGGACAGGGAGGAGGGGGGAGGAGGAGGAGAAGGGGAGGAGGAGGAAGGAGGAGGGAGGAGGAGGAGGGGGAGGAGGAGGAGGAGGAGGAGGAGGAGGAGGGGGCGGCGGAGGAGGATCGACGGTCAAAGGCCTGGGAGGAGCACAGAGGACCGAGGATCGAGGAGGAGCAGCAGAGAACACCCGAGGCGAGCCTCCGCGCGCGTCCAGGACGGCCCCAAGACGCTCCGGGGGCTCAGTTGCCTCGATACGCGCGTTTTGAAACGCAATCTGTCCCGTGTTCAAGACGCCCGTGTCAGTACGTTGCGTGCTGGCTCTACGTATTGGACCACGTTTTGGCGAATGTATCGCGTCGGTCCTACGTCTTCGGCCTACCTCTTGAGCCCCGCATCCATACGAGACGTGCTGCGTGTTGCGTGTCGGGGCAGCGTGGGCTGGGAGGCCTCCCACGACGGCCCAGGCGGACCCCGAGGCCGACCCCACGAGGCCCAAGCCGCATGTCCCCCCCCCAGGGTCTGGCCATCGCTCGGACGTCCATTCCCTGTGCTTGTTTCGGCTCCGTGCGCGTTTTTTTTGCACCAGATGGGTCGAGGATGCTCCTCGAAGGTCCTCGCCGAAGGCCATCGCTCGGACGTCCATTCCCTTTGCTTGTTTCGGTTCCGTGCGCGTTTTTTTGCGCCAGATGGTCGAGGATGCTCCTCGAAGGTCCTCGCCGAAGGCCATCGCTCGGACGTCCGTTCCCTGTGCTTTTTTCGGCTCCGTGCGCGTTTTTTTTTGCGCCAGATGGGTCGAGGATGCTCCTCGAAGGTCCTCGCCGAAGGCCATCGCTCGGACGTCCGTTCCCTGTGCTTGTTTCGGTTCCGTGCGCGTTTTTTTTTGCGCCAGATGGGTCGAGGATGCTCCTCGAAGGTCCTCGCCGAAGGCCATCGCTCGGACGTCCGTTCCCTGATCGCTCGGACGTCCGTTCCCTGTTTCTTTGTTCGGCTCGTGTGCGCGCTTTTTTTTTTTGCGCCAGATGGTTCGTTCGAGATGATCCTCGAGGTCCTCGCCCCGATAGGCCATCGCTGGAATACGCTCGTCCGTTCCCTGTGCTTTTTTCGGTTCCCGTGCGCCGCTTTTATTTGCGCCAGATGGGTTCGAGGATGAGCTCGAGGTCCTCGCCCGAAGAAAATTCAAGATGCACACCGTCGAGCGATGCCAGGACGAGGAGGGAGCAGGAGGAGGAGGAGGAGGAGGAGGTAGGAGGAAGGAGGAGGGAGGAGGAGGTAGGGGAGGAGCGGAGGCGGTTGGAGGAGGAGGCAGGAGGAGGAGGAGGAGGAGGAGGAGGAGGGTTCTCTCGAAGGTCCTCGCCGAGAAAATTACAAATGCACACGTCCGAGCGATGCCAGGGGGTGCCGCCCCCGCTCCCCTCACCCCTCCCTCGGCCGCCCCCCTTCTCCTGCACGGCGGCACGGGTCGCTCCCGCGGCGTCCCCGCGGTGATCGCTCGTCCGCCAGCGCAGTTCGCTCTGCCCGGCCGCCGACGCAAAAAAAAAACGTTTCCAGGATTCTCTCGCCTCTTCCCCTTCTCGCTCCTCGGCTCCTCGCTTTCCGGCCCGTCCCCGTTTCGTCCCTGGCCCGCGTTTCTTTGTCGGCCCGCCCTTCGGTCGGAATAAGAGCGCCGCCAGCTGGATTGGCGTTCTGCTCAGATATCCCCCCTGGGAGCCCCAAGAATTCTCTCGAGTGCTCCCCATCTCGCCTGCCGACGCAAAAAAAAAAAAAGTTTCCAGGAGTTTCTCGAGTGCTCCCCATCTCGCCTCCGGGGCGGCTCCCGACGGCCCCGAGCGCCTCCCGCATCGCGCCCGCGCCGCCCGGGAGACTCCCGGGGCCCTCGGCGGCCGAAGGGGCCCCCCAGATGAGTCCAGAGAGGACGAGGAGGAGGAGGGGGAGGGGGAGGAGGAGGAGAGAGGAGGTAGGAGAGGAAGGAGGAGGAGGAGGAGGGAGGAGGAGGAGGAGGTGGAGGAGGAGGAGGAGGAGGAGGAGGAGGGGGAGGAGGGGAGGAGGAGGAGGAGGGAGGAGGAGGAGGAGGAGGAGGAGGAGGGTTCTCTCCAAGAAGGCCCCAAGAGAGTCCCCAGAGAGCCCTTTCGAGCCCCAGGGACGCCCTGGGACGACCCCAAGGAACTTCTGCACGAAACTTCCCGGGCTGCCCACCAGAAGAGGCTTTTGGGGACAACCCGGGCACGGCTCCAGAGGCGCCCAAAATTTCCGCAAGAGGCTTTCGAGACGCCCCAGACAGGCTCGCGGGAGGACCCAACATGCCCCCTGCCCGGCCCCAGATACACCCGAGCTGTTCAATTTCCACGAGTTGTTGACCCACTGTGTGCGAGTTCCACGTTTAGCACACCGTGGATGTAATCCCCCGGTTCACGCTAGTCAGCTACAACGCCGGAATCACTGCGTGCGAGAATGGAGAGCAGTGGCAGCATGCATTGGCGTTGTTGAGAGAGATGAGGGAAGTAAAGCTGGAGCCCAACGTCATCAGCTGCAGCGCTGGGATCAGCGCGTGCGAGAAGGGCGAGCAGTGGCAGCGGGCACTGGCGCTGCTGAGCGAGATGCGGGAGGCGAAGCTGGAGCCCAACGTCATCAGCTTCAGCGCTGGGATTAGCGCGTGCGAGAAGGGCGAGCAGTGGCAGCGGGCACTGGCCCTGCTGAGCGAGATGCGGGAGGCGAAGCTGGAACCAGACGTCATCAGCTTCAGCGCTGGGATTAGCGCGTGCGAGAAGGGCGAGCAGTGGCAGCGGGCACTGGCGCTTCTGAGCGAGATGCGGGAGGCGAAGCTCGAGCCCAGCGTCATCTCTACTACATTGCAGGGCCCAGTGCATACCAGAAGGGCGCAGGCTCCATTAACCAATAATCGCCCCGGGCTGGCCCCGGGCCGCCTGGGGCCGCCCCGGGAGGCCCCAAGACGCGCCAAGGAAGCCCCAAGAGGCCCCCAAGACGGCTCTGGAGGGCCCCGGCACGCCCCAAGATGGGCCCAAAACGCTCAAGATTGGCCCAAGACGGCCCAAGAAGCCTCCAAGACGCCCCAAGAGGCTTCCCAAGAGGCCTCCCAAGAGGGCCCCGAGCGGCAGAAACCGTCGATTTCCATTGTGTTTTTCGATGGTTTCGGCCTCCTCGCCTTTTCGGCTTCCCGACGCTCCAAGACGGGCCAAGAGGTCCCCCAGACCGCTCCAAGACGGCCGAAGGACCCCAAGAGAGCCCCAAGACGGGCCAAGAGGGCCCCAAGACGGCCCCAAGGCGGCCCAGGACGGCCCCAGGACGGTCCAGGAGGCGCCCAAGACGGCCCAAGAGGCACCCAAGATGGCCCCAGGAGCGGCCCAAGACGGCCCAAGACAGCCCAAGAGGCGCCGAAGCCGGCTTCAGACGGCCCCAAGACGGCCCAAGAGGCACCCAAGACGGCCCAAGAGGGCCCTGAGAGCCCCCCAGGAGACCCAAAAGAAGCCCCCCGAAAGGACCCCCACGAGGCCCTAAGTGGCTTCAGAAGTGCCTTCACGAGGGGGTGAGCGGACAAGAGGCGACAGGCATATCGCGGGCACAAAAGAGCCGTTTTCGACGCTCCCAGGGATTCAGATGTTTGTCTGATGGGGAGCGCCGTCGGACCTCCGAACTTGGATCCTCCAGGCTCCACGCTCGAGGTCCTCCGCGACGCGCTCTTCAAACGGAGGCTCCCAAGAGCGAGCCGAAACGTCAAGATCTCTGAAATCCACAGCTCCCCAGAGCGAGCGGTGACGCAACCAGCTACATGATGATCGGCTAGGTGGACCACTAGCGCAGGCGCGCCTCGCGCCTCTGCTGCTCCGGCCGCTGTTGTTTTTACCCGTGCTTGCCATCGTCGCCGTGGCTGCTCCCGCTGCTCCCGCTCTCCCCGCCGAGAGCCGCCGCGCGAGCCTCCCCCCCCCGGGACCGTCAAACATGACAGATGTTCTTCTGGCTTTCGCCCTCCCGAGGTCGCTCTTGGGCCCCGGGGCCGTCAACACACGACTCAGGACGAGAAGCCAGTCCTTCGGACGTGGTCCAAGCTCACTGCGCATGTGGCCACTCCGAGGCGGAAGTGGTCCGCACGAGGTCGTCGTCGACATCCCCATCGTCGTCGTTCACCTCCTCGTCTTCGTCGTCGTCGTCGTGTTCGGCGTCGCCGTCGTCGTCGATGTCGTCGCCGTCGTTCTCCTTGTCGTTCTCGCCGCCGCCGTCGTCGTCGTCGTCGTCGTCGCTGCCGCCGCCGCCAACGTTGTCGTCGGCGTCGTCGCCGTCGTCGTCGGCGTCGTCGTCGTCTGCGTCGTCGTCGTCGTCCCCGCAGTTGGGGCCGCCAAGACGGCAGAAACCAGGAATCCGCGGGGCCGGACTGGGCCAGAATCCAAACCGAAAAAACAAGTATCCCGCAACATTTTCCTTTGAAAAATGTGGCGGGATACCTGTTCCATGGGCGCTCCCCCGGTGCAGCCAAACAGTGCCCCCGAGGGGCCCTCAAGACCGCTCGTCGTCGTCGTCGTCGTCGTCGTCGTCGTCGTCGTCGTCGTCGTCGTCGTCGTCGTCGTCGTCGTCGTCGTCGTCGTGTTCGGCGTCGCCGTCGTGGTCGATGTCGTCGCCGTCGTTCTCCTTGTCGTTCTCGCCGCCGCCGTCGTCGTCGTCGTCGCCGCCGTCGTCGTCATTGTCCCTTACCTTTTCAACAGGGCTCCGATTGCATTCCCTTAGTGCCCTCCCCTTTCAGAGGCCCGAGCGCTCAGCCCTGGTCTCCGCCCATCACAGCGCCCCTGTCGGAACCTCACCTTGCTTGGGATCTCACCTTCGGCCCCCTGTTGCGAAGCTACACGCTATGCCACGCTATGTCATGCAACGATATGTTACGCTATGCGAAGCCGGTCTCGCTGCCGCCGCCCGAGCCGCCGCCGTGTTTGTAGATTTTCGGTGCAATCTGCCGTTCCTCCGAGAACCATTCCAGAAAGATGTCGTGGACGGAGTCCACGGGTCAGCCCTAGTGAGCTACAGCGCTGGGATCAGCGCGTGCGAGAAGGGCGTGCAGTGGCAGCGGGCGCTGTCGCTGCTCCGGGAGATTGGGGGGGCGAAGCTGGAGCCCGACGTCATCACTTACAGCGCTGGGATTAGCGCGTGCGAGAAGGGCGAGCAGTGGCAGCGGGCACTGGCGCTGCTGAGCGAGATGCGGGAGGCGAAGCTCGAGCCCGGCGTCATGAGCTACAGCGCCGGGATCAGCGCGTGCGAGAAGGGCGAGCAGTGGCAGCAGGCGTTGGCGCTGCTCCGCGAGATGCAGGAGGCGCTGGAGCCTGACGTCGTCAGCTACAGCGCGGGGATCAGCGCGTGCGGGAAGAGCGGGCAGTGGCAGCGGGCACTTGCGCTGCTCAGCGGGATGTGCGAGGCGAAGCTCGAGCCCAACGACATCAGCTGCTGCGCTGGGATCCTCGCGTGCGAGAGAGGCGGGGAGTGGCAGCGGGCTCTGGCATTACTGGCTGAGGCGCGGGAGGCGAAGCTCGAGCCCTCTGCCATGCATCCCACAACGCCAGCGTTAAGTCGGGCATGTCCCTCGACGGGAGGAATATTCAAAAACATTGTATGAGGACGATGTTATATGTTTTTTTTTTTTGTTTTTCCATTTTTGCATTTCCGTTTTGAGGATGTTTTATTTTTCCTCCAGAGTCTGCCTGGGGGGGGGCGGACATGCTCGACCTCACGCCAGTGCCACCACGTGCACGACCTGCCCTCGCCAAAGGTCGCCAGAATCGGCCCGGCCAGCCCAGACGCACCCCCGAGCGCTCGGGGGCGGCAAAGAGGGGGGTGATGACTAGGGGGGGGCGGATATCATGGCGGGGCCATGCTATTTCCCCAGATTGCATGGCGCCCCTTCTTATCTTATTACGTCCCTTGCCCCCCCCCCCATGGGCCGCGCACGTGCCGCCGGCCATGATTTGCACCCCCCCCTCTTGGACGCCCCCCTCTTGGCCGCTCCGGGAGCGCAGCACAAGGGCGCCGCCGAAACCGCTCCGCGGAGCGCCCTGGCCGGGCCGCGCGCGGCCGAGCAGGGTCCCCAGGAAGCGCCATGGGCCGGCCGAGGCAGCTCCAAGGCGCCTCGAGACGCCCCCCAAGGTGGTCCCCATCGGCTCCAAGAGGGCTCCTCCTCCTCCTCCTCCTCCTCCTCCTCCTCCTCCTCCTCCTCTTCCTCCTCCTCCTCCTCCTCCTCCTCCTCCTCCTCCTCCCTGCCCGCGGGAGCTCATTGAACTCGGACCTCCCAGTCGAGCTTCTGCTCTTCTGGGAGGCGCAACGGTTGCACCCCTCCAAAAGGGCTCTTCAGAGCCCCGAATCATCAGGGGTAACTCGGGTCAGGGTTAACTCGGGTTCGCTTTTCGGGAATCCAAACCCGAGTTACCCCGGACCCGAGTTACCCCGGATGAATCGGGCGTCCAAGAGCCCCGAATCATCAGGGGTAACTCGGGTCAGGGATAACTCGGGTTCCTTTTTCGGGAATCCAAACCCGAGTTACCCCGGACCCGAGTTATCCCGGATAACTCGGGCGCCCAAGCTCTGCGCAGGGGGCCGGGAAGGAGTGCCTCGAGTAGGGGCACGGCCGCCTCCTTCCATGACCGCCGTCGGGTTTCCCATCTCCGGCCCTGCGCCCTGAGCCTGGACGCATACGCACATGGTTTCTTGTCTTGGCATCGCTCGGACGTGTGCATTTTTCTTTCGGCGAGGGCCATCGAGGAGCATCCTTGATCGCTTGGCAAGAAAACCACGCACGAAACCGAAAAAAACACAGGGAATAGACGTCCGAGCGATGGCCAGCTGCAGGCACGAACCACGCTGGGCCAGCGTAGGCCTGCGCGCATCAGTTCACTCCGTGCGCGTTGGGCGTCGACGACAGTGCCAACCAGAGCACTCCTTGGCATGCCTTCGTGTTCTTTGTGTTCTGGGAGGGGCGTCGGAACTCATGCGCCCCGCCGCGCTGGGAGCAGTTGGGGGGTTTGCGTGCGCGCGAGGCCGACTCGGCTGCTCAGGGGTTGTGCGCGTGCGTGCAGTTCTGGGCGCTCAGCATTGCCATCGAACGTCCGCGCGTCTCCTGTCGATGCGGTGGGAAACGCACGGTTGGGATCATCAACCCTTGACGCCACGATCACCCCCATCAGCCCATCCAGACAAGATTCCCCGTGACTCGTCGCGATAGTGGCACCTGGGAGCACAACTTAACCAGCCTCGAGCCTCCCGTTTGCCCTCTCTGCGCGAGCTGTTTGTTGCTGGTCTCAGCTTCTCCACTCTCCTGAGTCCAGGCCAGTGTGGGGGTTTTTGACCCTCGGGCCCCGAGAGGTGAAAATCGCCCAAGACCCTCAGGGACTAATCTTATGTCGGGCGTGTCCCCCTACAGTGGGATTTCCGACGAACAAAATACCCCCAAAAGGTCAAAAAAATGCTCGAGACATAGTCCCCTGACGATTTTCGGGCTATGCTTCGAGCATTTTAATTTATAATATATATATATATAGATATATATATATATATATACTATATTAATATATATATATATATATATATATATATATTTAAAAAAAATCGTCGACAATCCCACTGTAGGGGGGACAGGCCCGACTTGAGACTAATCCGCGCGGTTTGGACATTCTCCACTTGTCATGCCAAGGTGGCTCCAGCACGGGCCCCAGAGCCTTCCGAGAGGGGCACAAAGGTCTACAGGAGCCCTCCAGAGGGCCCAGGAGGCCCCCAAGATAGCCCCAAAATGGACCTGGTCGGCCTCCAAGATGGCTCCGTGACGGCCCCTAGACGCCTCAAGACATCCCCAAGATGAACCCATGGCCCCCCCTCGACAGCCCGCGGAGCCTCCCGAAGCAGCACGCAGGAGCCAAGCGACGCCCGGATGCCCCGTGAGGCCTTGAACGGGGGCCCCAGAAGCCCCGAGGAAGGCCCCAAGAAGACCCCAAGAGGGCCCCACGAGCGACCCGAGAAGGCTCCAGAAGCCCCAAGGAAGACTCCAAGAAGTTGGCCCCAAGAGGGCCCCCCCGAGCCCCAGACATCCGACGTCTCGATTTTTTCGAGACGCGGGCCCCCGACCTCCCGACCACTTCCCTGGGGCCGGTTTTTCCTCCCGAGTCGTTTTTTGACGGTTCCGAGGCCCGGCGAGGGCCGCCGGAGGCCGAAAATTAGGAAAAACCTCCCGTCATGATTTTTTCATTATTCGAGGGGGTCTGGGTTTGGGCTACCCCGAGAATCTTGGGGGCGAGAGGCCAAAAACTATGAAGAACCTCTGTCTCGATTTTTTCGAGACGCCCGACGCCTGGGGCGACCCGAGAAGACCCGCGTGTCTGGCCATGCGCGCGCCGAGGCCCCTGGGAGGTTCGCCGTGCTCGCCGCTCCTCGTCGCGCCTCCCTCGCTCCTTCCTCCACGCTCTTCGCTCCGTGCCCATCGCTCCCCCTTGCCTTTGTGCGTCCCTCTCGTGCCGCTGCTCTACTTCGTCTGGGTGCTCGTGCTGGTCGTCCTCGGCTCGTTCGACCTCCCATGTCGAGATACAGAGGTGGAGCGACCCGAGAAGACCCGCGCCGAGGCCCCTGGGAGCTTCGCCGTGCTCGCCGCTCCTCGTCGCGCCTCCCTCGCTCCTTCCTCCGCGCTCTTCGCTCCGTGCCCCTCGCTCCTCCTCGCTCCCCCTCGAGGAGGAGGAGGAGGAGGAGGAGGAGGAGGAGGAGGAGGAGGAGGAGGAGGAGGAGGAGGAGGAGGGGGAGGAGGAGGGGAGGTGGGAGGGAGGAGGAGGAGGTGGAGGAGGAGGAGGAGGATGGGTTGAGAGTCGGCGCAGGCGAGTGGCGTACCCGGGCACGAGGAGGAGGAGGAGGAGGAGGAAGGAGGAGGAGGAGGTCTTAGAGGAGAAGGAGAGAGGTCGAGGAGAAGGAGGAAGGAGGAGACAGAAAGCAGGAGGCGGATCGTTCACCTCCAGGCCCCGGCACCTCCCTCGGTCGGCCCCCCCCCCCCCCCCCCCCCCCCCCCCCCCCCCCCCCCCACCACCCCCCTCTCCCGCGCCGCTCTCGCCTCGGGCGGCCTGCACCCCCTTTCTCGCTCCTCGCCGATCCGTCCCCGCCTCTCCCCCCGCCCTCCTCGAGCCAGACGTGCGTCGGGCCTGTCCCTCTACAGGGGGGATATTCGAAAACAGTTAAAATAGTCAGGGGACGATTTTGTGTTTTTACCATGTTTGAGGATTTGTGGCGTATGTGTTGGGCATGTTCGATGTTTCGCCCAAGATCCCCCTGCAGGGGGACAGGCCCGACCTGAAGCCAGACCCCTCGCTCCCAGATCCTCTCACGAGCAGCAGGTTTCGTCTGCTAGCGGAAGTAGCCAGCTGCCACATTTTGCAGTACCAACCAGCAGCAGACAGAAGCAGCACGAAACAGACAGCAGCAGCGCAGCACACATAAACAGCAGGTCGCAGCATGCAGCAGGCGACAGCGCATTGCATCAGCACGCAGCAAGGATAATTGGCAACCAGCAGCACCCTACAGCCACAAGCAGCAACAGCAGCGGCAAGGATTATTGACGGCACGCAGCAGCGACAGCAGACAGCAGCGTGCAGTAGCAGGCACGCAGCATCAGCCAGCACCAAAGAGCACCGGGCAATTGGGAGCAGCACGCAGCAGCGCCAATCCGCATCGGACAGCAGCACGCAAAGCCAGCACCAGCCCGCAAGATGGCTTCAACACGACCCAAGACGGCCTTGAGAAGTAGTTCCGAAGCCATTCCAGATGGCACCCACGCCTCCTGAGGAACCCCGCGAGGCACCCGAGGATGGACGATTGAGGACGGACGAGGGGGATGAAAAGGAGGAGGATGGAGGAGGACTGAACAGGAGGAGGGGGAGGACTGAGCAGGAGGAAGGGGATGAGGAGGAGGAGGAGGAAAAGGAGGAGGAAGAGGAGGAGGAGGAGGAGGAGGAGGAGGAGGAGGAGGAGGGTCCGTAGCCATTCTGGCTTAAGCCCGCTGCCGCAGCACCGCCGTTGGGCGGCTCGCCGCGGGCCTCCGCTGTCGGGCGGCGCTCGCTGCTCGTGCCGCAACCCGCCGCGGCCCGCGGGGCCCCCCGCGGGCGGTGCACGCTGCGGCGGGCCTCGCGAGCGGCTCGGCGGCCGCTCGGCTGCCTCGAGCTGCAGCGGGGCTCTCTGCCGCAGCGCGGCGTCGGCGCCCTCGAGGCCGAGCCGAGGCCTCGGCCTCTGCCTGCGCCGACGGGCGGAGCGGGCGGGCCACCTGCGCCGCCTGAGGGCCCTCGGCCTCGGCGGCGTCGGCGGCACGCAGGTGGAGCCCGCCGCGCCCGACCTCGGTCGCGGCGGCGGCGGGCCGCCGCGGGCCGCGGCGGGCCGCGGCGGGCCGCGGCGGCCTCGAGGGCGACAGCCGGGCGCACGCCCGTCCGCGGCCGATGCGCCCGCCGCCTGCGCCCAGCGCCGCTGCTGGGGCGCTGGAGGCAGCTGGCGGGGCTTCCCCTGCTCGTGAGTCGCCTGGGGCGCGGCTCTGCGGCGAAGGGGGGGCGCCCAGCGGGAGGAGGCGCCTGCTGCGGCTGCTGCTGCCGCCGCTGGCGGGGTGGTTGCGACGGTCGCCGACGAGGCGGCGGAGAAGAGCGCGCTGATCTCAGCGTGGCTCGCGACGCCTGGCGCTCGGGTCTTGCTGGCCCCGCTTCGCAGGCTGGCCGGTTGCCCGCCTCCGTACCTGGCTCGCCAGTGCGGCGGAGACCGCCGGCGCCGGGGCAAGGGGGGGGCAGCAGAGAGGGCGGCGATAGTGCGCCCCCCAGAGAGGGCGGGCGCCGCCTGCCCCCCCCCTCCATCCCTGCACATGGTGTGCTTCGAGGTGCTCCACCTGTAGTCCCGTCTGAGCGGGCGGCGAGGTTGATTGCGTCGACTTCGCGGTCGGAGGGTTTGGTTTCCCCAGGTGGAGGCCAAGCCCCCCGCGGACCATCAGGATGGAGTGACCTTTTTCGCTTCTTCCTGTGATGCGCGCGCAGGAGGAGGAGGAGGAGGAGGAGGAGGAGGAGGAGGAGGAGGAGGAGGAGGAGGAGGAAAATGAGAGGGGGGGATGGCGGGTAGTCGTAGTAGTAGTAGTAGTAGTAGTAGTAGTAGTAGTAGTAGTAGTAGTAGATAGTAGT
>CAUYUJ010012497.1:7500-16046 GCA_963575745.1 Prorocentrum cordatum | reverse complement strand
AGAAACTGACTGCTTTCCGTCAGGGTACCCTTAAATCGGGCTTGTCCCTCTACAGGAGAAATATTCAGAAATAGCAAAAAAATAGTATGGAGACTATTTTTTGAGTATTTTTTGGGCCATTTTTGAGTATTGCTTGGGTATTCTTTATTTTTCGTCGAAGATCCCCCTGTAGGGGGGCACGCCCGACTTGGGGGTACCCCGGGTTTCTTCGCTCCGCGCGCCGCGCGGTGGCTTCCCGAGGCCGTTGGAAGGAGCCGCTGCGCTCGGGGTGCTCTGGGCGCCTCCCCGCCCGCACCTCCGCGCCCTGCGGGGGTTCAGGTCAAGGGCTTCCTGCGAGGGCTTCCCGCGGGTCGGCCGCGGCCGCGGCCTGAGCTGGCGGCCGGGCAGGGGTTCCGCGCGGCCCTCTGGGGGTGGACGTTGCTGCCCCCTGGGGCCGCAGTGCCCGCGGAGTCGCCTCCTCCGTCCTACCTTGCTGATAACGCCCGCACTGTAGGTTTTCTAGGTGGGGTTGGAGCAGATGGGGTCGGAGGATCGCGCCGCATCGCCGATGCATCGCCGATGCGGGTCGATGCGGAGCCCGATTTGCTCCACGCCGACGTCGCCGATGCGTTGCCGACGTCGGCGATGCGTCGCCGATGCATCGCCGATGCATCGCCGATGCTTCGCCGATGCGGCGCGATCCTCCGACCCTATCTACTCGGACCCCATGTACAGTCAACCGCATCATAAGGATGGACAACCTTTCCAAGGGTACCCTGGCACCCTTGCCCCTTCGGCCCGTCCTTGGCCACTTTCGCTGGCCGCGCCCCGCTCGAAAAGCTTCGACATGGCCTTCCAAGGCCCTTGCATCCTTAGCGTGCGTCCTCATGCCACGGGTCGTCCATACTCGGACCCACTCTGGGAGGCCTCCGCCTAGAAAACTTCGAGGAGGCCAGGGGACTTCCGCCAGCCTCTGATCGATGATCCTCAGGACCTGTGTTGGCCAAGTGCGTGTTTTCACCCCGTTCAACCCAACCAGTCAATCATCACATCGCCTTTTATCCCGGGGGTGGGCCTTGTTTCGTAGAGAAGGGCCTCCGTGGGCAAAACACTATGCTGGCGCCCAACAACCGATCATCACTGGGCCTGAGGGTGGAGCTCCCTATGTGGCCAGTTGAGTGCAAGGGAGGAGGAGAATGAGGAGGGAGGAGGAGGTGGTGGAGGTGGGAAGGAGGAGGAGGAGGAGAGGAGGAGGAGAGAGGAGGAGGAGGAGAGGACTGGGTGAGGTAGGAGGGCTGGAGGAGGAGGAGGAGGAGGAGGAGGAGGAGGAGGAGGAGGAGGAGGAGCGGGCGGAGGAGGAGGAGGAGGAGCGGGCGGAGGAGGCGGAGGAGGAGGAGGAGGAGGCGGAGGAGGAAGATGAGGAGGAGGAGAGGGACTTCGCGAGCCCTCCGAGCTCCGGCTCGCCGCCGGGAGAGTGTCCCGAGGGCAATGGGCCCCGGGTCGGCCCCCCCCCCCTTCGGCCCTGCGCGGGCCCCGGGGTCCGTCCGAGAGAGGCGCCTCGGGGCTGGGTAGCTCGGGGGCGGCCAGGAGGGGGGCGATGAGTATGGGGAGGGGGGGTGGATACCATGGCGTGGGCCATGCTGTCTCCCCAGATTTCATGGCGCCTCTTCTTATGTCGTTGCGTCCCTGGCCCCCGCCCCCCCCCCCACCCTGGGCCCGCGCACGTGCCGCCGGCCATGAATTGCGCCCCCCCCTCTTGGACGCCCCCCTCTTGGCCGCCCCCGAGCTCGGTAGCAAATCGTGGGAGCCTGGCAGATCCTCTTAATTCCGTCTCTAGCGTCGACTCGTGTCGATTAGCGGCTGGGAATCGATGCGATGGCGCCGACTGAGCGTCGGTTGGCTCGGTTAGCGTCGATTGGCGTCGATTTGGCGTAGATTAGCATCGACTGGCGCCGATTCGCGTCGATTCGCAAGAGCCGACAAGACGGCATGGGAGGCTCCCCTGAGTTGCCGCCGAAGCATGCTCTTATGTTCTTTGTACGGTCTGGGCGACGACGGCCGTGATCGGCCCTCTCCCTCCCCCCCCCTTGGGATGTGGGTATGGAGCACTGGTACTGTGTACTGCAATCCTTAGGTGCCCGTGCGATCCTGTATTTTCAGTTGCATCGCTAGCCGCAGCGCCACCGTAACTCGACAGGCTAGTTGCCTCAACGAGCAGGCAATCCCCCCCAAAAAATCCCCCTCCCCCCCCCCGGAGCACGCCCCGCTGCTTTGTGCCCACATCTGCAACGATCTCCTTCGGATTCTTCGGGGATGCCCCCAGATTTCCGGCGGCCCCCCGCCGTGGTGTGCTCGGGGGGGGCGAGCTCCCCTCGCCCCATCGGGCCGGACGAAAGGGGGGGGATTGGGAAAGGGGGGGTTACGAAATTTGCTGCCTGTAGCTGGTTTCGGCCCCACCGAGGGGCGCATTCCTCGATACATAGCCGCCTCCGGCGCCGGGAGGCGCCGGGAAAATCAGCTACGTGAGCTGATTCTCAAACCCCAGCCCGATTGATGCGGGCGACGAGATCTATGCGCGTCCCCACTGCTCCCTGGCCAGGCCCATCCTGAACCCAGGGGCTGTGTATACGCCCTCCAGGCCAAGCCAGGAAGGCGTGGCGTATGCACCGCTGCTGGGCTCAGGATGGGCCTGGGCAGGGAGCAGTGGACACGCATGTACTCCGCCGCCCTAGCGAGCTGCTGCTGCCCGAGGACGGATGGGAGAAGATCCGGTCGGCGCAGGGTGTTCTCGTGCCCGGCGGCTTCGGAGGCCGTGGCATCGAGGGGAAGATCGCGTGCGAAGCCTACTGCCGGGAAGCCAAGAAGCCCTTTCTCGGCACTCTGCCCCCTCCTCCTCCTCCTCCTCCTCCTCCTCCTCTTCCTCCTCCTCCTCCTCCTCTTCCCTTCCTCCTCTCCCTCCTCCTCCTCCTCCTCCCCCTCCGCCTCCTCTCTCCTCCTCCTCCTCCTCCTCCTCCTCCTCACCCTCCTCCTCCTCCCCCTCCTCCTCCTCCTCCTCTTCCCTCCTCCCGCCTCCCCCCTCCGCCTCCTCCTCCTCCTTCCTCTACTCCTCCTCCCTCCTCCTCCTCCCCTCCTCCTCCTCCCTCCTTCGCTCCTCCCCTCCTCCTCCTCCTCCTCTCCTCCTCCTCCTCCTCCTCCTCCTCCTCCTCCTCCTCCGCCTCGTCGTCCTCCTCCTCCTCCTCCTCCTTCCCCTCCTTCTTCTCCGCCCTCTTCTCTGCGTTGCCTTTCGCGCGCGATGGGAGTCCTCTTGTGCTGGGAGCACCCTCGGGAAGAAGGGATGAGCAGGGCGGGACAGGCTCGCTCGTGGGAGCAGCTCCTCGGCAGCAAGTCAAGGGGAGCCTGGTACACCGTCTTGATTCCGTCTTGATCGCCAGGAGGAGGAGGAGGACCAGTGTAAACCCAAGAGCCATCAGCGATGTTGGAATACGCCCTCCCTCCAAGCTCCCTCTCAATAGGCCCTACAACGGTTCATTTCCATTGAGGGATCTGCCTCGTTGGAAGACAACCGATTGAATACCCAGAAGCATGCCAAAACATTGTTTTCGAGATTCTAACGCCACGTGTCAACCTGTTCGTGGCGTCTTGACGATCCTGGATCGTGCCAGAACGCCATTCTTGGGATTTCAGCACCGCGAGTCAACGTAACTACTGCCCCCGCAACATCCGGAGTCCTTCCAAAACACCATTTCTTGTACGTTGATCGTGGGAATCCGTGAAACACTTCCAAATTTTCTGAACGAATGTGCGTGGCGCTAAGGCGAGAGCCACATTTTGAAAAGGAACGGCCCTCAATCCGTGAAGCTCTTGCAATTTCTAGAACGAATGTGCGCGGCGCTAAGGCGAGAGCCACATTTCGAAAATGGCTTATCCTCAGTCCGTGAAGCTCTTGCAAATGTTCGAAACGAATGTGCGCGGCGCTAAGCCGAAAGCCATACTGTGCAAACGGGTTATCCTCAATCTGTGAAGCTCTTGCAAGTTGTTAGAGCGAATGTGTGGGGCGCTAAGGCGAGAGCCACATTTCCAAAACCACCCGCCCTCCATCTGTGAAACGGTTGCCAATTTTTAAGCTTCAGAGTCATAAATGGTGAGGAAGTCTCAGGCGAAACGCCCGGCCCGCCCTAAAAGCTGGCCTCGGGGTGCGACAGGGAGAAGTTGTTTATATGGAAAAGGAATGGAGGAGGAGGGTAGCGTCGATTAGCGTCGATTAGCGTCTGGGATTCGATAAGATAGCGCCGACTTAGCGTCGGTTAGCGTCGATTGGCGTCGATTCAGCGTCGATTAGCGTCGACTCGCGTCTATTAGCGTCTCTTCGCAAGAGCCGACAAGACCGTACGGGAGGCTCCCATGAGTTGCCACCGAAAGTTGGCGTTGGTGCGTGAACCAAGTGCGATCTCGCTGCGTGTCCCAGCATCGGACAGAGCTCGAAGGCGTGGACAGAAAGTAGGCGCACGATCTCGTCTTTCGTCGGAGCTTTCTTGGCGCCCCTGATATTCTGCTTTCCGCCTGGTCTGTTTGCTCAATTGAAGCACTGTCGCCGCCCTTGTGCAGGCGGCCCATACATTGTACTACTCTCCAGTGCCTGGTCATTTCTGCGTCTTCCCCGCGGCCCTGGCTGCTTCCTCCAGTCGTTGCCACAGGCCAGATGCAAAAGCGATTCGCGGCGTTTCTGGCAAGATCCATCGTCGTCGGTTTTCTTGGTCTCCTTTACCGTTGCATCCTTACTTTTCGTGCAGTCGTCTTGGTTGGGTTCTTCACGCTCCTGGGTAAGATTAATCCATAAGGGCTTCGCCCTCTCCGCCGGACCCCTCTCTCGGATAATGGGGTATGCAAGAGCCATGTTGTGAGGCCTGAGCGCAGTCGTGAAGCAGCGTCGGAACTCCGAACGGGGGCCACTGAGATATATCCAGGTGCACATTGCGTCATTTACGAAAGAGTACTGCATGGGAGACGCGAAAACTGTGTACTTTACAAGGAATTATGGTCTCAGGAGTGCGAACACAGGGTAACACAGGGTAATTTGCGAGGGTTTATGGCCTCGGGGACGGGAATCTTGTAGAACTTATTTGGGACTGTGGCCTCGGGGGCGCGAATATGGCGCACGGATTTCGGAGGAATTATGGATTCGGAGGCGCGAGTCTCAAGTATCTCTGCGTTTCCCAGGACCCTCCCAAACTTCTGAACCCCGCCCGGTCAAGGTAACCAGGGCCCTTCTCGGCTCCCTCCCCACTCGCGCGGACTTCAACAATTCACAATAGGAAGCAGAACACAGAACAGTAACGTCGGATACTGGAAACTGGAACCGTAGCAGGGAGCAGCAAGCGGAAGCCGCGGAGCCTGCTGGCCCCGCAAGGGGGCTGGCGGATTCGTCACATGTGCAGGCAAGTGTGTAGGTGTTGCACTCATGTGAGTTGCTATAGCATCTCGAGACACCTTCGAGGTAGCCCTGCAGAAGGAACAAACAATTCTGCGCCCTCGCTTCCCTTTCCTGCCCGACTCCCTTTCTCACTCAGGAAATATGGGAGAATGTAGGAAAATATGGGAAAATATGGGAAGAGGGGAGGAAGACAGAAACCCAGAAAATATGAGAAAAGATGGGGAATCTTTTTGTTTGTGTGTATTCATTTGTGTGTCCTGGGGCCCCTTCACTCACTGCCTCCCTCTCTATTTGTGCGCCCCCTCCCCGCTGTGCCAGATGGCGCCGGCTGCTCCCCCGGCGAAGCCAGGAGGACGCAAGCACCCCGATCCCGAGCCCCAGTCAGGAGGGAAAGAAACACACAGACACAATTGACCGTCGACTCCCAGGAAAATATGCAAAAACACAGGAAGTGCGTGGGAAGACCAAAACCCCCAAAACATATGGGAAAATATGGGGAATCTTTTTATTAGTGTGTATTTATTTGTGTGTCCTGGGGCCCCTTCACCCAGGTGGGCCTTGCCAGGATCGGTGTGGGTGTGCGTCATGGGCGTCCTACGACTGTCCGTGTGCGGTGCGTCGTACGGGCCGCCCCTGCGATCGTGATTTCCTGCTTTGCTTGCTATGCAGGAGGCTTGCGCCATCCCGCCGACCCCCAGGGGAAGATTCGACAGACTGGTTGGAAAGAATGCAGGAGGGGAGGAGAAGGACGTGGAGGGGGGGAGGGCGAGGAGAAGGAAGGGACTTATTGGGGCATCTGCATGGTTTTTTGGGGTCGCTTGGGGGCGTCTCTTGAGGGCCTCTGGTAGGGCTCTTGGGGACCTCTGGTGGCCTCTTCGGGGCGCCTCGGGGGCTTCAGGGGTGCGGTTGGGACCATCTTTGAGTGAAAGGCTAGAAAATTAGTTTGTATTCCCAGTGTTGGGCCCCTCGTGGTGTCTCTTCGGTGCCTCTTGGGTGATCTTCTTGGGAGGCTTTTGGAGCCGTCTTGGGGCCTTCTTGGTGGCCTCATGGGCCGTCTCGGGACGATATTTGGGGCGTTGTCGGCCGTCTTGCACGGTGTCAAGACGAACAAGGCTAGTATACCCATCATGTACGTTTTCGTAGTTGAGTGAAGAGATTGTTGCTTTTTTTGGCCTTCCTCGGCGGTCCTTGGGGAAACAATGTGGGCCTTCTTGGAAACCTCGTGGGCCGCCTGGAAGCCACCTTGGACCGTAGTGGGGCCTTCTGAGGCCGCCTCGACACTCTGGGACTGTCTTGGCACTGTCTGGGCTCTCTTGGACAGTCGTGGGTCTTGTCGGAGACTCTAGAGGTCCCCGGGGTTGCGTTGGCAAGCTCCGCCCTCCCCCCCCCTCCCCCCGCTTAAACAGGATTTATGACCTTGGGGGAGGGGGGAATGGGGGAGAGGGGATAGCCCACTGTCTCATACGCTCTTTCACCTCCGGCAAACGGGGGTAGGAGGACGAGGAGGAGGAGGAGGAGGAGGAGGAGGAGGAGGAGGAGGAGGAGGAGGAGGAGCCGGAGGAGTAGGAGGCGGAGGTGGAGCAGGAGGATGAGGAGCAGGAGGAGGAGGAGGAGGGGGAGGAGGAGGAGGAGGAATATAGAGGGAGGAGGAGAAGGACGATTATGATGAGTTCGATGATGATGATGATGATGATGATGATGATGATGATGATGATGACGATGATGATGATGAGGATTATGATGATGATGCTGATGATGCTGCTGATGATGCTGATGAGGATGATGATGCTGATGCTGATGCTGCTGACTGATGATGCTGCTGATGATGATGATGCTGATGATGCTGATGATGATGATGATTCTGTGCCTGATGATGATGAGGAGGAGGAGGCGGAGGAGGATCAGGAGGAGTATAGAGGGAGGATGAGAAGGATGATGCTGCTGCTGATGACGCTGATGATGATGCTGGTGCTGATGATGCTGATGCTGCTGATGATGATGATGATGATGATGATGATGATGATGATGATGATGCTGCTGCTGCTGCTGCTGCTGCTGATGATGATTGATGATATGATGCTGATGATGCTGCTGCCTGCTGATGATGATGATGATGATGCTGATGATGATGAGATGATGATGCTGCCGATGATGCTGATGATGATGAGAGACGACGATGATGCTGCTGCTGATGATGCGATGCTGCTGCTGATGCTGATGATGATGATGATGATGATGATGATGATGATGTGATGGTGATGATGATGATGATGATGATGATGATATGATGATGGTGATGATGATGATGATGATGATGATGATGATGATGATGATGATGATGTTGATGTTGAGATGTTGATGTTGATGTTGATGATGATGATGATGATGATGATGATGATGATGATGATCATATGATGATGATGATGATGATGGTGGGGTGGTGGTGGTGGTGGTGTGGTGGTGATGATGATGAGGAGGAGGAGGAGGAGGAGGAGGACGATGATGCTGCTGCTGATGATGCTGCTGCTGCTGATGATGATGGTGGTGGTGATGATGATGATGATGATGATGATGATGATGATGAGGAGGAGGAGGAGGAGGAGGAGGAGGAGGAGGAGGAGAAGGATGTGGGGGGCAGGATGCTCTCCCGACCGGCTCGGCGAGGCGCGGGCGCTTGTCTTGAGTCGGGCATGTCCCTCCACAGGGGGAGTAGTGTTCAAGAATAGTCAAAAAATAGTCGGGGGACGATTTTCGACTATTCGATTCTTTCTGAGTGTACTTTGACTCTGTATACTTCTCTTCCAGAACCCGCCTGTGGGAGGACATGCCCGACCTGACGCTTGTCCGCAGAGGTGGTCAGTCGTTCGGTTCTCCGTCCACCGTCCTGCATGTTCACATAGCATCCTTCGTTCTCATGGCCGACTTGGGTCGACGCCCCTCCCCGCGCCGCCCGCACTCGGCATCTGCGTCGGCCTGCAGAGCGCGGTCATCGAGTTTGCGCGCAACGAGCTCGGCTGGGAGGACGCCAACTCCACCGAGTTCGACGAGGCTGCCGAGGGTGGCGAAAGAAAAACTCCAGGCCTCTCGGAGGTCCGGGCGCTGCGGCTTCTCGCGCTGGGCGAAACATGGAGCACCA
>CAUYUJ010012496.1:15000-16050 GCA_963575745.1 Prorocentrum cordatum | reverse complement strand
TCCTCCTCCTCCTCCTCCTCCGCCTCCTCCTCCTCCCCACCCCCAGAACAGGACGATGGGCTCGCGCCGCGCTCGGGGGTCGCGGAGGCCGCGGACGAGCGCGGAGATCGCGAGAGGCGTTCGACCAGCTTCGCACCCCCTCGCGGAGGCCCCAGGAGAAGGACGAGGGGAGGGGGGGGGGCCCGCAGCGACGAGCACCCCCCCCCCCGCCTACCCCACTCCGAGTTTCTTAATCAGCGTCGGGGAGGCGTCACCCCCGCTGACAGCCCCGCATCGACCCCCGTCGCGGGTAGCCACCGCGCGCCGAAGGCGCCCGACCCCCGTCGCGGCGCGGCGACCAGGCGAGGTTGACCCCCGTCGGGGAGGGGACCCCCCCACACGCTTACTAAGAAACCCAGGGTACCCAATCGCCCCCCCAAGCAAAAAGAAAGCAGCACGCCCCTGCACTGCCAGAGGGAACGTCCACGGCCGGCCGCGCCTGCCTAAGTCCTACCCTGGAGACGGGCACCTTCCCGCCCTCGGGGGGCGGGCAGATACCCGCATCCGCCACTCCTCGATTGCTTCACGAGCACGAGGACCGCATAATCGCCCGGGTGTCGAAGGCACGGGCCAAGCTTTCCCCCCCGAGTTCTAGATCGGCATGGCCTTCGGGCCGATCGGGAGCGCAGCAACTCCTCGAGAGGGACCCCCGAGATCACCTCAGTGAGGGGCCTGTTTTCCACCACCAGCACCACCATAAGTTGGAGGGGGAGGAGGTCCTCCTCCTCCTCCTTCCTCCTCCTTCCTCCTCCTCTCCCTACTCTCCTCCTCCTCCTCTCCTCCTCCTCCTCCTCCTCCTCCTCCTCCTCCTCCTCCTCATCCCCTCCTCCTCATCCTCCTCCTTCCTTTCTCCTCCTCCTCGTCCTCCTCCTCCTCCCTCCTCCCTCACCTCCTCCTCCCCTCCCCCTCCACCCTCCCCCTCCCCCTCTCCTACTACCTCCTCCTTCTCCTTCCTCCTCCTCCGCGATTCCACTCGCTTACCGTCCTCCTCCTCCTCCCCCTCTCCCACTG
>CAUYUJ010012496.1:0-7500 GCA_963575745.1 Prorocentrum cordatum | reverse complement strand
TGAGATCAGCCAGGGTGGCTCCCCCTTGGGGCTCCCAAATGATGCCCCTGGCAGCGTTTTGCGACCATGAGGCTCTCAAGAGATACATGTTGGGGGCGCCAAACGGCAATTCTAGCTGAGACGTCCCACCAAAATCGGCGCGAACGGGCTCGTGAGATCAGCCAGGGTGGCTCCCCCTTGGGGCTCCCAAATGATGCCCCTGGCAGCGTTTTGTGATCATGAGAGAGTGTGAGTGTGAGTGAATGTGACTGTGAGTGAGTCTGAGTGAGAGCGAGTCTCATCTTATCTTATCGAGTCCTATCTTATCTTACCTTTATTACCCTCTATCTTATCTTATCTTGAAATCTCTTATCTTGTCTTAGCTTATCTTATATCAACTCATCTTATCGCATCATATCTTGTCTTATCTTATTACTCCATAGACTGTCTTATCTTATATATTATCCTACCTTGTCATATATCTTATCTTACCTTGTCATATGTTGTGCTATCTTATCTTATCTTGTAGTATCTTGTATTGTCTTATCTTATCTGGTGATTATCATTGGGAGGAGGGAGGCGCGAGCGGGAGGAAGGAGGAGCAGTGGGAGGCGTCAGAGTAATAACAAGAACCCCAATCCTTAGGATATGGGGAAAAAGATTCCCCATATTTTCGCCTATGTTTGGGTTTTTTGTCTTCCCCCCCCCCACTTCCCATACTTTCCCATATTTCCTGGAGAATCGACGATTGATTGTGTCTCTGTGTTTTTCCCCCTCCTGATACAACAGGAGCGCGCCCTGACTATGCGCGTTGACTGTATGGGCATCGCCGCGTCGAGCCCTTTCTGTTGGACAGTCCTGGGCGCTCTGGCGCGCCCGCCTGGTCCTCACCCCCTTCTTGGACGCCCCCCACCCGACCCAGACATCCAGCGTCGGGCTTCTGTTCGCAACGCGGCTCCCGGGAGTGGACCCTTCCCCAGGGCCAGTTTTTCATTGGCGGCGGCGCGCACAAAGGGGGGCGGGGGAGGGGGGAAGGCTTCTCAGAAGCACCCCTGCTTCCAAGAAGCCTTCCCCCCTCCCCCCACGGCCGGAGCTGGGACAGAAAAAGATCCCTCAGGAACACGAGACCCTCCGCCAGCCAAACTGAAGAGCATTCGAGGGTACCCTCCCCCAGGATGCGCAAGAATAGCCAACAGGCACGAAGAACCTCAGGGCACCCTCCCCGAACCGACCTCGATAATTACTATGCCACGGTCCGACTGTGCAGTCCACCCGTAGACTAAGGGCCACGATAATGACTGCCTACCAGACCACCCCAACCCAACCCGAAGACCCGAATTTCGGGTTGGGGGGGGGGGTCCTGGTTCCATATGTGTTTTTGTCAATGTTCCCCGACCCCCCCACCACCGGAAATGGAGGGCAAATCGGGGCCTTCGGGTTGGGTTGGGGTGGGTTGGTGGGTGGTGAGATAAGGATGCGAGGGCCTTGGAAGGCCCTATCGACACTTTGCGAGCGGGGCGCGGCCAGCGGAAACGGCCAAGCACTGGCCGAAGCGGAAGGATGCAAGGGCAGCCTTGGAAAGCCGCTCGTCCTTCCTGTGCGGGTCGGCTGCACCCCCCTCTGCGCGTGCCTGACCTTCCCCCATGGCCCCATGGACCGGCCTCTCGCCCCGAGTCGTCGGCCCCAGGCCGACCAGCAGCCGACACCTTCCGACGCGACCGTGCCGCTCGCAGCGGCATGGTCGGTGTCGGAGGGCGAGGGCTTGCGCTCGGTTATTCCTTGCGGCGCTCGCCTACGTCACGCCCGGCTTCGGGGGAAAGAGCACGCCGGTGCTCCGTGCTCTCTGCCCCGTCGGGGACGGAGAGCGACCGGGGGGGTTCGCCCGCCCGTCCCGCGCGCGGGGCGGGCGGGCGAGCCAGGGACCGCGCGAGCCGAGCGCAAGGCCGAGAACGGCCCTCCGATTATGCAACCCTGCAGGCACTCGGCCGCTGCGCGGCTGCGCAGGAGCTCCAGCTGCTTCGCGAAAGTGAGCGCTGTGAAGTTACAGAAATCGGGCTGGGCGAAAGGGGGGGATAGCAAAGGGGGGGGTGAGAATCAGCTCACGTAGCTGATCTTCCCGGCGCCTCCCGGCGCCGGAGGCGGCTTATGTATCGAGGAATGGGCCCCTCGGTGGAGCCGAAACCAGCTGCACGCAGCAGATTTCGCACCCCCCCCCTTTCCCAATCCCCCCGCTTTCGTCCGGCCCGAAGAAAGCAAACCGTGGACCCCGCGCGCGTCGGGGCCCGCCCACCCGACCCCCGCCCGCGGCACGCCCGAGACGCGCCAGCCGGGACCCGCTCGCCCGACCCCGGCCCCGGCCCGCCGCTCTGCCGCGCTCGCCCGCGACCCGCCCGGGGGGGACCCCGCCCCGTCGCGTGCACGGGAGCCCGCCCGCCCGCTGTGGTGTCCCGCCCTCCCGTTCCTCCCGTCGAGGCCCACCCTCCCGACTCGCTCCTGGGGGGATGCCCTCCCTAGGGGAACAAAAAGCGACATGAACATAAAAACTCGGAGGTCCGCGCGGACTTCTCGGTTCGGCGCTGGACCCCCCTCCCTGGCGCGCGAAGCGCGCCAGGGGCGGCGCCGGAGGCGCCGCCGCGGGGCCCCAGCGCCGATCCGAGACATCCGCGCCTGCCGCACTGCCTGCCGCCTGCCTGCGCCGCACTGCCCTGCCGCACTGCCCTGCCGCACTGCCTTCCGGGGAGGGGCCGCACTGCCGCGCGCCCGGCCGCGGCCGGGGCCGCGGGCGAGGTCGGCGCTCGGGGGCCTTCTGGCGGCTCTGGCGGTCCTCCGACGCGTGCCGCTCCCACTCCTCGCGGCCGGGGCGGGCAGGGCGCGGCGCCGCCGGGGAGCGAGCGCGCGACAGCCACAGGTGAAGCCTGCGGCCGTCGTGCTGCCAAGAGGAGCGCAAAAACAAAACAAAATAACAGAACAACAACAACGACGACGACGACGACGACGACGACGACGACGACGACAACAACAACAACAACCACCACCACCACCACCACCACCACCACAACCACAACCACAACCACAACAACAACAACAACAACAACAACAACAACAACAACAACAACAACAGCAGCAGCAGCAGCAGCAACCACAACAACAGTAATAAGTGTACCCTCATGCGCGACGTTTCCACACGAAGCATGCGACCATCATGATAACCAGCCCCATCATGGGGGATGATTGTTCTACAACGGGGTCCGTTATTCCCATTCCCAGATCTCCCGCCCAATGAGGTCATGCAAACAGCTCCTCCGAGGAATTTCATCATATCCCGCCTCGAAAACGCATGCCCGCGCCTTGCTGCGCCGATGCGAGACCGCCAGTGGAGCCCCAGCCAAGGGTAAAGTACAAGGAACTATCGAGCGACAGGATTGCCTTGGTGGGGATGGGGGCTGTCGGCGGCGAGGCAAGGACCTGGCCCTGAATAGAAAGGGAGGAAGTCTCGAGCAGGGCCGCTGTTGTTGCTGGGAGCGGCGCCAATGCTGAAGAGAGTAGGGCGCTAGTCCAGCGAGTAAAACAAAACGAAATCTCGAGCGGGAACGTTGGCTTTGTTGGGACCGCGGTCGTCGGCGGCTAGGACAAACCGCCTTGAGTAAGAAGGGAGGAAGTATCGAGCGGGAGCCGTGGTTTGTCGGGACGGGGGCTGTCGGCGGCGAGGAACAGCACCGTCCTAGGAGAAAGGGAGGAAGCCTCGAGCGGGAGCGTTTCTCTTCCTGAGAGCGGCGCCAATTCAAAAGAGAGTATCCAACGTAAAACGGGAGGAAGTCTCGGGCGGGAGGAGGTACGGCGGCGGTTTTCGGCGGCGAGGAGGAGCACCGCCTTGAGTAAAAAAGGAAGGAAGTCTCAAGCGGGAGCGTTGTTGTTGCTGGGGGCGGCGCCGATGAGAGAAAGAGTAGCGCGCCAGTCCAAGGAAAACGGGAGCAGTCTCGAGCGGTAGCGCTGGTTTTGTTGGGACGACTGCTTTCGGCGGCGAGCAAGGGCAAGAACACCGGCCCTGAGTAAAAAAGGAGGAAGTCTCGAGCGGGAGCGTTGTTATTGTTGGGGGGGCCTGTTTTGGCGCCCCCCCAAGCCGCTCGAGCGTAGACCTCAGTTTCAATGAAAAGGTAGCCCTCGCCGAGGCGAGAGCGTCAAAGCGACTGGGGAGTCCAACAAACCAACCAACAAACAAAAAACAAACTAACTAACTAACTAACTAACTAACAAAACAACAACAACAACAACAACAACAACAACAACAACAACAACAACAACAACCACCACAACAGCAGCAGCAGCAGCAACAACAACAACCACAACAACAACAACAACTACAACACCAACAACAACAACAACAACAAAAACAACAACAACAACAACAACAACAACAACAACAACAACAACAACAACAACAACAACACACTACTTACTACTACTACTACTACTACTACTACTACTACTACTACTACTACTATTACTACTACTACAACTACAACTACAACTACAACTACAACTACAACTACAACTACAACTACAACTACAACTACAACTACTACAACAACAACAACAGCAGCAAAGTAACAAAGACAAACACAGCAAGAACAACAACAACAGCAGCAATAACTACAACCACAACTACAAAACGAATGGGATGTGTTCCTGGCCACGACGAGCCTGGGCCACGGGGTTCCCCGACGGTGTCCTGGGACTCCAGGGGGGGGAAGGGGACGTGGACGTGGGTGTGGTTGGGCCCCAGGGGGGGAGGGGAGGAGGAGGAGGAGGAGGAGGAGGAGGACGTGGATGTGGTTGGGCCCCAGGGGGGGGGGGAGAGGCCGAACACACCCACGTCCTGATGGGCCACTTTCGCACCACCACGACCGCACGCAGGAGAGGGGGAGCAGGGAGGATGGGGAGGTCCTCCTCCTCCTCCCCCTCCTCCTCCTCCTCTCATCCTCATCCTCCTCCTCCACCCTTTCCTAGCTGTGGCAGTAGTGGTGGAGAATCGGCCGATCACTTCCACCGCAACCTGACGTCGAAGAATAGCGGTTCCCGGGGTGGCGGGTCGACGCACGTCGCCGCGGCCCGCGTCGGGGTCCAGGGACTGTGCAGCTGGAAAGTTCAGAGCGCGCGCCCCCAAAACCACCGTGCCCCCATCCGCAAAAAAGTAGTGCCATCCCTCCCTCCCCCCCGTGCACCCCAAGAGCCCCCGCAACGCCCACAACCGCCTCAAGCCACCCGAAGGGCCCAACCGCATGCAAGCGTGAGCACTGCAAGGCAGACGGGACGCAGGATGGGGAGGTCCTCCTCCTCCTCCTCCTCCTCGTCCTCCTCCTCCTCCTCCTCCTCCTCCTCCTCCTCCTCCTCCTCCTCCTCCTCCTCCTCCTCCTCCGCCTCCTCCTCATCCACCCCCCACTTGGGCCTCAGGTGGAGCTCTATATGGGGCCACGAAACGTGTGAGAGGTGGACATGCGGAGGGCAGAGGCAGGGAGACGCAATTAGGAGCAAGGGAGGACGAAGAGGAGGAGGAGGAAATGGAGGAGGAGGAGGAAGAAGAAATAGAGGAGGAGGAGGAAGAGGAGAAGGAGGAGGAGGAGGAGGAGGAGGAGAAGGAAGAGGAGGAGGAGGAGGAGGAGGAGGAGGAGGAGGAGGAGGGAGAGGGAGGAGGGAGGAGTGACGCGGGGCGCTGCTGATTCAACACGAGGCCCAACTCCACAGGATGGCCGAGACAAGCTCGATCCCCGAACGTCGACGACGACGACGACGACGACGACGACGACGACGACAACGACGACGACGACGACGACGACGACGACGACGACGACGACAACGACGACAAAGTGGCATCACGTTTGCTGCCCCGTTGCAGGGGGTGCACAGGGGCGCGGGGCCGCCGAGGGAGGGCCGCGCAGGGGCGAGCGCGAGGGGGGGGGAGGCGGGGGGGAAGAGAAGGGGGGGGAGCAAACGAACGAACCACGAGTGCGGACGAGCGGCCAGGACTCGTGAGACCAGGTGGGCGACGAAAAGGAAAAGGGTCCTGCGCGAGATGGCACAGCCGCCCTTACGCCGCGGCTTACGCGAGCCGCCAGCGCCGCACGCCACGCTGGAGACGTGAGGGCACTCACGCGCCGCCCTGCGCGGGAAGCTTACACGCCGATGCCGGCGAAGACGAGCCCGTTGCCCTGTGTCGCTCGGGCCGGTGAGGCCTTAGCCTCGAAGTACGAGCCCGTTGCTTGGCGTCGCTCGGGTCGGTGAGGCCCTCTAGCCTCGAGATACTGCATTCAGTGTGTGCGTGCGTGCGTGTGCGTGCGTGCTTGCGCGGGTGTGCGGAAGTGTGGGTGTGTGGGTGTGAGTGTGTGGGTGTGGGTTTGTGCGTGCGTGCGTGCGTGCGTGGGTGTGTAGGCGTGTGGGTGTGAGGGTGTGGGTGTGTGTGGGAGTGTGGGGGTGTGGGGGTGTTGGGGTGTGTTTGTGTGTGTGGGTGTGTGGGTGTGTGGGTGTGTGGGTGTGTGGGTGTGAGGGTGTGAGGGTGCGTGGGTGTCTGGGTGTGTGGGTGTGTGTGGGCGTGTGGGTGTGGGTGTGGGTGTGGGTGTGGTGCGTGTGGGTGTGGGTGTGTGTGTGTGGTGTGTGTGGTGTGCGTGTGTGTGTGTGTTGAGGCGTGCGCGCGAGACACGTGAAGAGTTTTGCAGTCCAAGGAGGAGGAAGAGGGGGGAGGGGAGGGCGCACCAAGAGGGCGAAGGGCGGGAGGAGGAGGTAGCGCAGGGGGAGGAGGCAGTGACAGAGCGAGGAGGAGGCATGGAAGCGCGTCAAGACAAGAGGAGGGGGGAGGAAGGAAGCGGGGGCGGAGGCGGGAGGGGGATAAAAGGAGGAGGGGGGGGGAGGGTGGGGGGGTCGGATAGCAGGAACACGAGGGGGGTAGGAGGAGCAGGGAGAGCGGGGAGGAGGGAAAAGCAGGGGAGGCCCCCCAGATAGAAAGGCGGGAAGGGAAGAAAGGGAAAGGGGGCGCGGGGAGATGGGAGAGGGGCGCATTTACCGTGAGCAAGGGGAGGGCGAGTGGAGCGTTCTCCGGGGTGGAAGTTGGAGGAGGAGGGAGGAGGAGGAGGAGAGGAGGAGGATGAGGAGGAGGAGGAAGAGGAGGAGGAGGAGGAGGAGGAGGAGGAGGAGGGGTGGCCGCGTTCGAAGCGAACTTCGAGGCCGACAGCGACAGGAGGAAGAGGAGGAGGAGGAAAAAAAGCAGGAGGAGGTGGGGTCGAAGGGGGGCGAGCGCGCGGAGGAGAAGGGCGCGGGACGGGAGGCGAGGCACCAGACGCCTCCCGACGCCAGCCCCCCCCCAACGCTCCGTCCCCTCCTCGGCCGCCCGGGGAACTCCCCCCCGAGAGCGGGGAGGAGGGGGGGGGCCGTGGGGACACGGAGCGAGAGCGAGGGGGGTGGCGGAGGCGAAACGGACGGAGAGGGAGGGAGGGAAAGGAGGGGAGCGGAGAGGGAGGGAAAGGGGGGGAG
>CAUYUJ010012495.1:0-12500 GCA_963575745.1 Prorocentrum cordatum | reverse complement strand
AAATAAATTTAAAAAAAAAAAAAAAAAAAAAAAAAAAAAAAATGTTTCCAAATTCGGAGCGATGGCGCAGCGAACCCGATGCGAGCCTCCCCCACCATCCTTTCAAAACAGTCCGGACTAGACTTGCGGCGCGGCGGCTGCGTGCGGCTGGTGCGCGGGGCACTGGCTTGCCGCGGCTGCGGCGGCTGCGGCGGTGGCAGGCGGCGGGGCGGCGGCGGTGCGGCGGTCGTGGGCGGCGGCGGCGGCGGCGGCGGCGGCGGCGGGCGCGGCGCGGCGGGGCCGGCGGCGGGGGTGGAGACAAGAAAAACAGCGGTTGGAGACGGGGACTGCGGCAGCAGCGGCTGCGACGGCTTGCGGCGGTGGCGGACGCGCGGCTGGCGGCGGCGGGGAAGCGCGTGGCGGCGGCGGCAGCGCGGACAGCGCGGCAAGAGTCGGCGGCGCGGCGCCGGTGGCGTGCGGCGGGCGGCGGCGGCGGCGGTCGGCGGAGGCGGCGGCGGCGGCGATTGGCCCCCAGTACGTGGCCGTCCCAAGACAGGCGTGGGTGTTACGTATGTGTCGGGAGGGCGGGTCGGAGTGAGCGAGACGGCTTGCGGGCGGCGAAGGCGTCTTGATCACTGCTCCCTACTAATATACACCCCCTCCCCCTGGCGACTGGGAGCCAACCCAGGTCCATGCGGGCACCCCCCAAACCATCCCTCGTAAAAACCCTGGCAAACACTGCACACCTCTGCCCCCGCCGTCCTTTTTTAAAAAACAATACAAACACATTCTGTCCTCCAATTCAAACCATGCGCAGCGAACTCGAATGCGACCTCGCCCCCACCACCCTGTCAAAAACACTCCAGAGGTACACTTGGCGGCGGCGGCGGCGGCTGCGGCGGCTGCGCGGGGGCAGCGGCTGCGGCGGCTGCGGCGGTGGCGGGGCGGGGGCCGGCGGCGGCGAGCGGCGGCGGGGGCGGCGGCGCGCGGCGCGTTGGCGGCGGCGCGGCGGCGGCGGCAGCGACTGGAGGCGGCACATTCGGCTAGGGGGCGGCGACTCTGCAGCGGTGGCGGCGCGGGCGGCCGGGCGGCGAGCGGGCAGCGCGGTGGCGGGCGGCAGCGGCGGACAGCGGCGGCAGCGGCGGCGGCGGCGCGGCGCCGGCGGCGGCGGCGGGCGGCGGCGGCGGCGGAGGAGGCGGTGGCGGCGGCGGCGGATTGGCCCCCAGTAGCTGCCATCCAAAGACGACTGCTGCATGTGCTGCGGTTCGGGCCAGGCTCGGCTGCTAGGTGAATGTTGGGAGGGCGGGCGAGAGTGAGTGGGCGAGACGGCTTGCGGGCGTGGAGGGCGTCTTGGCCCCTCCCCATGGACCTGGGCGGGGGGGGTCGCGAGGTGTCGGAGCGTCCAAAACGGCCTCGGCGAAGAAGCCAAAATCATTGGTTTTACTACGATTTCGGCCCCATTTTGGCCTCCTGAGGAGGGCCCCTAATTAGTCAACCCCCCTCCTGTCATCGATCCCACCCAAGATGGCCCAAAGATGGCCCCCAAGGCTCCCAAGGGTGCCCCAAGAGGGCCCCAAGAAATGGCCAGGAAGCCCCAAGAGGCCTTCAGGATGCCCCCAAGAGGCTCCCAAGAGACCCCCAAGAGGCCCCAAGAGACCCCCCAGAGGATGCTCCAAGAGGCCTCGGCGATAATGCCAAATCCTTGATTTCACCAAGGTTTTAGCCACATGTTGGCCTCTTGGGGGGGGGCACTGATTAAGATGACTCCAAGAGCGCCTGGGAGAGCCCAAGATGACCTCCAAGATGGCTCAAGATATCCCAAGATATCTCATAATGGCTCCCACGATGCTCCAAGATGCCCCAAGACCGCTCCAAGACGGCTCCCAAAATGGCCATAGAGCTCCCTCAGGAGGCCCCGAAGAGGCCAAAACTTCAGGAAATTCTATGTGCTTTTCGCTTCCGATGGCCATCCGAGGCCTCAAGATGGCTCCAAGATGGCCCAAGAGGGCTCCAAGAGAGGCTCCAGAGAGCTCCAAGACGGCCCCAAGAGCGCCTAAGAGCGCTCCAAGGGCTCCCCAAGAGCGCCCCAAGAGGCGATTGCTTGGGCCCCCGAGGGGCAACGCTAACCAATGTTCGCTTCTTGTTTGATCGATGTCCCCCAAGATGGCCCCAAGAGCGCTCCCAAGGCTCCCAAGAGCGCTTCAAGAGGGCCCCAAGAGGCGCCCAGGAGGCCCCAACAGGCGCCGAAGAGGCCTCCAAGATGCTCCCAAGAGACCCCCAAGAGGCCCCAAGAAGCTCTCCGAGGCACCCAAGACGCTCCAAGAGGCCTCCACTGGGGGACCCTTCCTCTGTGTGCTGCCCACTTCCCTGATCGAGGCAATTCCTCTGGCCATCGTTTCTGGATGGGCTGGCGGGGTTACTCTTCGGTCGCGGCCGCGCGACAACCGTCAGGCGGCGAGAAGCAAAGTCCGGGGCATACGGCACGATGCGAATTTGCGAACACCGCCGCCACGTTGGCAAGCCAGTTCGCACCTGCACAGCAGCTGGTGGGGTTACTTCTTGGTTGGCGGCTCCAGGACAAGAGGTCAAGAAGCGGGATCAACGACTGGGGCTCAGACAGCAGATAATTGGCCAAAGCGGCGCGAAGCTGGTGGGGGTACTTTTTTGATTAGCGGCCCGCAAGGAAAAGTCCAGAGGGCGTAAGGACCGAGGCTGGGGCACAGCGCAAGATAATTAGCGCGAGAACGCGCGGAGTGCACATGCAAGGACCAATCAAGGCCACGGCCGGCGTAAGCCAGCGAGGAGTCGCCCTGACGGCGCCAACTCGCGAAGAAACAGACTCTGGTGGGGTTACGCGAAGCGTCTAGAAGTTTCAACATCGTGAGAAATCACGACCAGAGCCCCGGGCCCCCTCTTCCTGCGGCACTGGTCGAGCCGGGTCGACCTGTGAAGGCCTCCGGGCCGGAGATTATGCGTAAACGTTAGGTCGGGCATGTCCCCCTACAGGCGGGATTTGGGACGAAATAATTACCCTGGCGACGTACCCAACCCCTGCGCAAACGCGGGGCGCAAATAGTTTAGGACACTTTAGAAAGGGGGCGATGACGGAACGAGGGTTACTTATGTCTGCAGACGGAATTCGGGACACTCACAGGACACTGGCTACAGGACAAGGACTAGATAAAGCTGATTAGCTACAATCCCTGAGCAACCCTAGCCACTTCGAAGGCGGGGATCTCAGATCGCAGCCCCCCAGGGATGGCGAGGTCTAATTTGGGTCCGCGCGTGGCGACACTGTGCTGGGCCCCCCAGCAGGCCTCGAAAGTGGCGACAGTTTCACAGATCGCAGCCCCCCCAGGGATGGCGAGGTCTAACTTGAATCTGCGTGTGGCGGCACTGTGCTGGGCCCCCCACCAGGCCTCGAAAGTGGCGACAGTTTCACAGATCGCAGCCCCCCCAGGGATGGCGAGGTCTAATGTGAATCTGCGTGCGGCGTCACTGTGCTGGGCACCCCACCAGGCCTCGAAAGCGGCGACAGTTTCACAGATCGCAGCCCCCCAGGGATGGCGAGGTCTAATTTGAATCTGCGTGTGGCGTCACTGTGCTGGGCCCCCCAGCAGGCCTCGAAAGTGGCGACAGTTTCACAGATCGCAGCCCCCCAGGATGGCGATGTCTAACTTGAAGTCTCGCACGCTCGTTTCAAGAATGTACGAGAGGTTCGCGGATTTAAAGTGGTGCAGTTTCAACATGTGCGCAGCCCCCCAGGGGAATGCGGATATCTAAACTTGCAGTCTGCGTGTGGCTCATGTGCTGTGGCCCCCAGCTGGCCTCGAAGTGCGACAGTTTTCCACAGATCGCAGCACCCCCCCAGGATGGCTAGGTCTAATTTGAAATATGCGGTGAGTAACCCACTGTGCTGGGGTCCCCCCAGCAGGCCTCGAAAGTGGCGACGGTTTCACAGGATCGCGAAGCCCCCCAGGGATGGCGAGGTCCCACTTGAGTCCGCGTGGTGCCCAGCAGGCCTCGAAAGTGGCGACAGTTTCACAGATCGCAGCCCCCCAGGGATGGTGAGGTCTAATTTGAATCTGCGTGTGGCGTCACTGTGCTGGGCCCCCCAGCAGGCCTCGAAAGTGGCGACAGTTTCACAGATCGCAGCCCCCCAGGGATGGCGAGGTCTAATTTGAGTCCGCGGTGGGTACCCACTGTGCTGGGCTCCCCAGCAGGCCTCCAAAGTGGCGACAGTTTCACAGATCGCAGCCCCCCAGGGATGGCGAGGTCTAATTTGAGTCCGCGGTGGGTACCCACTGTGCTGGGCCCCCCAGCAGGCCTCGAAAGTGGCGACAGTTTCACAGATCGCAGCCCCCCAGGGATGGCGAGGTCTAATTTGAGTCCGCGGTGGGTACCCACTGTGCTGGGCCCCCCAGCAGCCCTCGAAAGTGGCGACAGTTTCACAGATCGCAGCCCCCCAGGGATGGCGATGTCTAATTTGAGTCTGCGGTGGGTACCCACTGTGCTGGGCCCCCCAGCAGGCCTCGAAAGTGGCGACAGTTTCACAGATCGCAGCCCCCCAGGGATGGCGAGGTCTAAATTGAGTCTGCGGTGGGTACCCACTGTGCTGGGCCCCCCAGCAGCCCTCGAAAGTGGCGACAGTTTCACAGATCGCAGCCCCCCAGGGATGGCGAGGTCTAATTTGGGTCCGCCCGTCGCCCTCACTGTGCTGGGCCCCCCAGCAGGCCTCGAAAGTGGCGACAGTTTCACAGATCGCAGCCCCCCAGGGATGGCGAGGTCTAATTTGAATCTGCGCGTCGCCCTCACTGTGCTGGGCCCCCCAGCAGGCCTCGAAAATGACGACAGTTTCACAGATCGCAGCCCCCCAGGGATGGCAAGGTCTAATTTGAATCCGCGCGTCGCCCTCACTGTGCTGGGCCCCCCAGCGGGCTTTGAAAATGGCGGCAATTTCACAGATCGCAGCCCCCCAGGGATGACGAGGTCTAATTTGAATCCGCGCGTCGCCCTCACTGTGCTGGGCCCCCCAGCAGGCCTCGAAAGTGGCGACAGTTTCACAGATCGCAGCCCCCCAGGGATGGCGAGGTCTAATTTGAGTCTGCGCGTCGCCCCCACTGTGCTGAGCCCCCCAGCAGGCCTCGAAAGTGGCGACAGTTTCACAGATCGCAGCCCCCCCCCCAGGGATGGCGAGGTCTAATTTGAGTCTGCGCGTCGCCCCCACTGTGCTGGGCCCCCCAGCAGGCCTCGAAAATGGCGGCAGTTTCACAGATCGCACCCCCCCGAAGGAAAAAAATTGGGGGGCCCGGAAAGGTCTAATTTGAAAGTCTGCGCGTCGACCTCAATTGCTGTGCCCCCCAGCAGCCTCGAAAATGGCGACAGTTTCACAGATCGCAGCCCCCCAGGGATGCGAGGTCCAATTTGACAATTTTGAATCTGCGCGGGCCCTCACTTTTGCGGGCCCAGCAGCAGCACAAGCAGAGACTGATGAAACAATGATAAAAGAAAAAAAGAAACGGGACCACAAAAAGTCGACGTCTCGAAAATGGCGCAGTTTCACACGAGAGATCGCAGCCCCCCGCAGGCAGACAGGAAGATTAAGGGGAGGGAGGGCGGAGGAGGGGAGGAGAAGACGCGATTGCGGTGCTCTATTCAAAACGAATACCCAACCAAGGAGGGTTGGGAATCAAAAACTGCTCAAAATAACCCAAACATGCGCAATAAATCGTCCCCAGAGAATTGTTTGACTATTTGGGGATATTCCTCCTGTAGAGGGACAGGCAAAACGTTAGGTCGGGCATGTCCCCCTACAGGCGGGATTTGGGACGAAAACCTAAAATTACCCTGTGACGTACCCAACCCACTTGTATCAATGGAAACGAGGAGTTGGCCGAAACTTGTATGGACAATCAACTTGATGTGTAAGCTACTTGGGAGGCGTCACAGTGCTGGGCCCCGCAAGCAGGCCTCGAAAGTGGCGACAGTTTCACAGATCGCAGTCCCCCAGGGATGGCGAGGTCTAATTTGAATTTGCGTGTGGCGTCACTGTGCTGGGCCCCCCAGCAGGCCGCGAAAGTGGCGACAGATTCACAGATCGCAGCCCCCCAGGGATGGCGAGGTCCCATTTGAGTCCGCGGTGGGTACCCACTGTGCTGGGCCCCCCAGCAGGCCTCGAAAGTGGCGACAGTTTCACAGATCGCAGCCCCCCAGGGATGGCGAGGTCCCATTTGAGTCCGCCGTGGGTACCCACTGTGCTGGGCCCCCCGGCAGGCCTCGAAAGTGGCGACAGTTTCACTGATCGCAGCCCCCCAGGGATGGCGAGGTCCCATTTGAGTCCGCCGTGGGTACCCACTGTGCTGGGCCCCCCAGCAGGCCGCGAAAGTGGCGACAGTTTCACAGATCGCAGCCCCCCAGGGATGGCGAGGTCTGATTTGAGTCCGCTGTCGGTACCCACTGTGCTGGGCCCCCCAGCAGGCCTCGAAAGTGGCGACAGTTTCACAGATCGCAGCCCCCCAGGGATGGCGAGGTCTAATTTCAGTCCGCGGTGTGTACCCACTGTGCTGCCCCCCAGCAGGCCTCGAAAGTGGCGACAGTTTCACAGATCGCAGCCCCCCAGGGATGGCGAGGTCTAATTTGAATGCGCGCGTGGCCCTCACTGTGCAGGGCCCCCCAGCAGGCCTCGAAAATGGCGGCAGTTTCACAGATCGCAGCCCCCCAGGGATGGCGAGGTCTAATTTGAATCCGCGCGTCGCCCTCACTGTGCTGGGCCCCCCAGCAGGCCTCGAAAGTGGCGACAGTTTCACAGATCGCAGCCCCCCAGGAATGGCGAAGTCTAATTTGAATCTGCCAGTGGCCCTCACTGTGCTGGGCCCACCAGCAGGCCTCGAAAGTGGCGACAGTTTCACAGATCGCAGCCCCCCAGGGAAGGCGAGGTCTAATTTGGGTCCGCGCGTGGCGTCACTGTGCTGGGCCCCCAGCAGGCCTCGAAAGTGGCGACAGTTTCACAGATCGCAGCCCCCCAGGGATGGCGAGGTCCAATTTCAATCCGCCTTGTGTACCCACTGTGCTGGGCCCCCAAGCAGGCCTCGAAAGTGGCGACAGTTTCACAGATCGCAGCCCCCCAGGGATGGCGAGGTCCAATTTCAATCCGCCGTGTGTACCCACTGTGCTGGGCCCCCCAGCAGGCCTCGAAAGTGGCGACAGTTTCACAGATCGCAGCCCCCCAGGGATGGCGAAATCCAATTTCAATCCGCCGTGTGTACCCACTGTGCTGGGCCCCCCAGCAGGCCTCGAAAATGGCGACAGTTTCACAAATCGCAGCCCCCCAGGGATGGCGAGGTCCAATTTGAATCCGCCGTGTGTACCCACTGTGCCGGGCCCCCCAGCAGGCCTCGAAAGTGGCGACAGTTTCACAGATCGCAGCCCCCCATTGATGGCGAGGTCCAATTTCAATCCGCCGTGTGTACCCACTGTGCTGGGCCCCCCAGCAGGCCTCGAAAGTGGCGACAGTTTCACAGATCGCAGCCCCCCAGGGATGGCGAGGTCCAATATCAATCCGCCGTGTGTACCCACTGTGCTGGGCCCCCCAGCAGGCCAGTGGCGACAGTTCCACAGATCGCAGCCCCCCAGCTGGCACGCAGCGACGAGCGAGGCAAAAGGCAAGGGGGAAGAGAGGGGCGGGAAGGAAGGAAGGAGACGCGCGAGCAGTGCTCTATTCAAAACGAGAACCCAACGCAGGAGGGTTGGGAAATAATCAAAAACTGCTCAAAATAATCCAAGCGTGCGCCATAAATCGTCCCCAGAGAATTGTTTGACTATGTTGGGATATTCCTCCTGCAGAGGGAGAGGCCCGACTTCACGCAAACGCGGGGATCAAAAAATTCGTGACGCCGCTGGGATCACAGGGAAGACAACGACAGCCCGCGAGGGGATCCCTGCAGCCCCAAAGGGGGGGCGCTGCCGACGAGGCGCAGCTCACGGGCACTCCACCTTCTTCTTCTTCTTCTCCTCCTCCTCCTCCTCCTCCTCCTCCTCCTCCTCCTCCTCCTCCTCCTCCTCCTCCTCCTCCTCCTCCTCCTCCTCCTCCTCGTCCTCCTGCAGGCTGAGCCCCCGCGAGGGAGATCGGCACCACCACTTTTTGGGGGCGACGGGCTCCGGCGGGCCGCCCGGGGCTGAGCGGGGGGCGCTCAGAGCACGACCCGGAGCCGCCGCGTCACCTCCTGTCGGGTCGCACGAAAGGTGTCCTCCTCCTCCTCCTCCTCCTCCTCCTCCTCCTCCTCCTCCTCCTCCTCCTCCTCCTACCTCCTCCTCCTCCTCCTCCTCCTCCTCCTCCTCCTCCTCCTCCTCCTCCTCCTCCTCCTCCTCCTCCTCCTCCTCCTCCTCCTCCTCCTCACGGTGGGCGTTGGAAAGATCCAGAATCGAATCGACAAGCAGAAGGGGCGATCGAAATGAATCGGGTCGGCGGAAATCGGCAGCCGGGTCGGAAGGAGTCGAATCGGTGGGAATCGGCAGGCTAGCAGGCCTCCAATGAGAATTCGGAACCCAAATCGGAATCTCAAGTCGAGTCGAATCGGAAACGGAATCCATCGAAATCGAATCGAATCGAATCGGAGGAATCGAAACGAGCCCTGAAGATGGCGTGCAACATCAATTTCCGAAAAGCACCCTACCCCTGTGAGGCTGTCCCCCCGCGAGGGCCGCTTCTGCGCACGCTACCCCCCTGCCAGGGCTTCCTCGGTGAACGCCGTCCGCCGTCCCAAAGAAGGGAGATAGCCACATCTCACGCTTTCTTTCTAACGCCAGCCGTAGCAAAGCAGGGTTCGCGCACTATCCATGAGATCCTGCCGTCGCATTTGTTACGAGCCACGCGTTTTCGTATACTTTCGGGCCCCAGGACCCTCACATATAGATCTGGCTCCACAAAGGCCGCAGAAAGGTATGAGGTCCAGGGCTCTGGTCGTGATTAGTCATGCTGTTGCCATTTTTTCGCGCCGTCGGATCTCAGGGATTGGATGCCTGGAGATTGTCATCAACACCAAGACAGTGAGTGTCCCCGCAGGGTGAAGATGATCCCGCCTAAGAAGCCCGAACATTACTCAGAAGGTGACGAAACACACACACACACACACACACACAGACACTGTGAATCATCGATTCCCAAGAGAAGATTGGAAAATATGGGAGTGGGGGGAAACGAAGACCCAGAAAAGATTGGAAAATATAGGGGATCCAGGGAATTGTCTATACATATAAATATAATTATATATACATATGTATATATACATACATACATACATACATACATACATACATACATACATACATACATACATACATACATACATACATACATGCATAGAGATAGACAGACAGACAGACAGGCATACATACATAATTATATATGTATACATGTTATTCATGTTTTGAATATGTGTATATATATGTACACATATATGTATATATGCATATACATATATATATATATATATATACACACAGATTCCTCTTCCTATATTTCTATAAGCCCGGGCGGGGGGGAAAGCCATCACCCCCCCCAAAAAAAAACCGGACTCCCGGGACCTGGGGCTTTGGGGCCCTCCGGACGGGCCTCGAAGCGGCCACTGGGCCTCGCAAGGCGTTTTGCCAAGCCTTCCCAGCACACTTAGGGCGATCAGGGGGGTCATCGGAGACGTCCCAGAGACCCCCAAGACAGCACAAGAGCGCTCCAAGAGTGACCGACGTGACCTCAAGATGGCCCAAGAGGCCTCCAGGACGGCCCCAAAGAGGCCTCCAAGAGCACTCCCAAGAAGGCCCCCCGAGGCAAAAATCATTGATTTTCTGTGGGTTTTTGGTGAATTTTGGGGTTCTCCTCTTTTCGGCTTCCCGACGCTCCAAGACGGCGGTCTTCTGGGCGTCCGAAGCCGCCTGGGAGGCTCCCAAATCGCCCCACAACCATCCGAAAGGGCTTCCAGGCAGTCCAAGAGAGCCCCAAAACGGCACAACACGGGTCCAAGATGGCCCTCAGAGAGCCCTATGGCGGCCCAAGATGGCCCAAAGACACCCTCCGAAGAATTCCAAATCGTGTTTCGGTCGTTCAGGGAGACGGCGGTGGGAGGCAGGGTGGCCCGAGGAAGCCCCCAGGCACCCAGAATACGACCAGGAGGCCTCCAGAAGGCGTTAAGAAAGCCTGAAACAACTTTTGCGAGGCCCCTGGATGCTCTCCAAGGAGGAGCCTCCGCAAAAAGAGCTGAGGAGGATGGGGAAAATGCGCAGGGTATGGCGAAAATGAGGAACAAGAAGCATGAAGGAAGGATAACGAATAACATCATTATAGCGGCGATGCCAGAAAAGGCAATCAGGAGTTATCGCTAAATTGTCGGCTTGACCTTCCTGCCATTCCGCCTGTATACCAAACTTCAAGGACCAAGGTGCATGGCGCGAAGCGCCATTGCAGTCTTGTAAACATATATATATATATATATATATATATAGTTGTGTCCCTGGGCCCCCTCAATTACCACCGTCAGCGAGATCAGGATCATATCCCTCGGTGGACCGCGCCCATGGTGGTGTTGAAGCAACCCCTGAGCCTCCCACAGCACCTCACCTGGCTGGACTCTCCGGCCGCTACCCGCGCGACTGCGGCGCCAGAGTTCACCGAAGAGGCGCCTGGCGGCGGGGCCGAGACCCGCAGGACGGGCGGCACAGAGATCTGGGGCCCGACCGGGGGGGCACACGAGGGGGGGAGGGTCCAAATCCAACATCGAGCCGCATCGGCGATGCATCGGCGATGCGGTGCGATCTAGGAAGCCTGGATGCTCAGTGGGGACCTTCCTGAAGACACTCGCTCCACTCGTGCGTCGAAGCTGCGTCGAACGTCTGTCGACTTAAGCCGACCCCGAGTCGAAACTGAGTCGAACCTGAGTCGAACTTGATTCGAACCTGAGTCGAACTCGAATCGAACTGGGGTCGAACAGATCCGAAAGGTGGGCCCCAGGAAGGTCCCAAAAAGAGCATCTAACCTGACGTTGCCGCTACTCCCTGGAACTCTCCCGGGGTGGGTACTCACCAGAATTTCAAAGCGAATCCAGCGGTGGCGACGAGGGCCTCCCAGCGGGCCCAAAGCGAAAACGAGGCAAGGATGGCGGTATGGGTACCTTTTCCTCCTCTGGTTTTGTGGCGGAGATCCCGAACCTAAGCAGGCTCGAAAGTCCCCAAGCCTTCTGGAAAGTCTTCTGCCTTCCCCGAAGACGCAGAAAACTTCTCAGAAGGCGCGAGGGCTTCTGCGAAGTCCCGCCGCCTTCTGAGAAGGCCTTCATTGAGGAGGAAGAGGAGGAGGAGGAGGACGAGGAGGAGGAGCAGGAGGAGGAGGAGGACCCTCTGACGTCGAAACGTTGCCTCTGACCCTCCCGCCCGCCCCGGCTCCTGGGGCAGTCGCGCCCGCGCGGCCTGCGCGAACGCGCCCGCGCCGCAGTCTTCGAGCCACAGCCGCTTCAGCTCCGGCAACGACCCCGCCGCGACCACCAGCGCCGCACACCCGGCGTCCCCGAGGCCCGGGTTGCCCTCTGTCGGGGGGGGGGGGGGGGCGGCAGCCCAGACCTCCTCGCGCCGCGAGACGATCACGACGGAAGGCTCATCGCTACCTTCGGCCTCCGGGGGCCCTCGACGGGCCTCGGGACCGTCGAAAGAGGAGTCGGGACGAGAAACCGGTCCTGGGGAAGGGGTCCAGACCCCTGGGGGTCGAAGAAAGCTGGCTGCTCATTCTGGGGACCCGTCTGGAGCCACTCGCTCCACTCGCACGTCGAAGCTGCGTCGAACGTCTGTCGATTCGAGTCGATCTTTACTCTTAATTCGGGCGTGTCCCCCTATAGGGGGGTTTTGGGCGAAAAATAAACAATAGTGAAAAAATATCCCAGCAAAGCAACCTAACAGCGATGTGTATAAGCATATCTGGAAGCATTCCCCTGAAGATTCAGGTGAGAATCCAGTTGTAGAATTCTGCTGTTCTCGCAGTCGCAGTCGCACTCGCAATGACAGTCGCAGTGGCAACGGCCTTAGGATCCAATGGAATCCTAAGGAATCCTAGGGATTCCTAAGGCATCCTTAGGCATCCTTAGGAATCCTTAGGATTCCTCAGGATTCCTATGGATTCCTACGGATGCATCAGCCTGCCTCAGCTTCAGCCTCAGCATCAGCCTGCTTCGACTTGCCTCAGCCTCAGCCTCAGCCTGCCTCGGCCTCAGCCTCAGCCTGCCTCAGCCTCAGCCTCAGCCTGCCTCGGCATCAGCCTGCGTCAGCCTCAGCCTCAGCCTGCCTCGGCCTCATCCTAAGCCTCAGCCTCAGCCTCAGCCTCAGCCTGTCTCGGCCCGAGCCTGCCTCGGCCTCAGCCTCAGCCTGCCTCAGCCTCAGCCTCAGCCTGTTTCAGCCTCAGCCTGCCTCAGCCTCAGCCTCAGCCACAGCCTCAGCCTGCCTCGGCTTGCCTCGGCCTCAGCCTCAGCCTGCCTCGGCCTCAGCCTCAG
>CAUYUJ010012494.1:0-16062 GCA_963575745.1 Prorocentrum cordatum | reverse complement strand
AGAAGATGAGACCCTCCGCCGGCCAAGACGCCCCAAACCTCAAGCTTGTTCGAGGGTGCCCTCCCTCCCTCCTCCTCCTCCTCCTCCTCCTCCTCCTCCTCCTCTGGGCCTTCCGCGGAAGATTCGCAAGCCACAGGATGCACAAGAACGTCCAACGAACACGAAGAGCGCCAGGGCACCCTCCCCGAACCGACCTCGATCTCACGCCCCGGTCCGACTGTGCAAGCAGCTAGCTGCGACGCCGGCAACGACAAGCGCTCGAGGCATTTCCAGATGCCCCTCCGCGTGCAGCTGGATGACCCCTGCGACTATCGCAAGCAGCAGGATGTGAAGCTGGACCGTCGCGTCAACATCTACGACGACAAACGTTTTCGCAAGCGCGGGAGGCTCGAAGGACAAACAGGCGCAACGCAGTGTTCTTTGTACTTAACCGTGCGGGGACATCTACAGACAGCCTGGACTCTTGTAGTACTTGGCAATTCTTTTCCACAGGATCGGGCTGATCGGGCTCAGGCTCGGGCTCGGGCTCGACTGGACACGCGCGCGCCCGCGCACGCGAATTGTTCCGTCTGGGAGTGAGCGGGGCGTGACTGCAACGCTAGGAACCCCACCCCTCAACCCCGTCGCATCGCCCTCCCCCCGCCGTTCCTTATACGCTTGAGCCCCGGACGGGGGGAGGTGCCGGCGCCCGCTGTCACCTAGGAAGATATGCCAGCAGCGTGTGCCGACGGGGAGTTGTGGCACCCAACCTTTACCAGGGGCAATTAACAGGGGATATGTCGACCCCTATCCCAGGCTTCGTGGGGTTTCCGAATGGACCAGAAATTTGGGGCCTAACCCTGGGATATACGATGGGGGGGTGCCCATCCTCGATAGGGGTGCGTCCGAATAGCCCCCTTGGGGTGTATCCCAGGGTTTTTCCATTTTTCTGAGCGGCCAAACTTTTTGGGCGAAACTCGGGGATTGGGGGAGAGAAATCGCCTGCGAGCAATGATTCCATCCCACGGCGTGGGCTCCAGCACCCCAATTTTGACGAGGGGAAGTAGTTCCAGCAGGCTGCGCCGACAAGCCGGGCGGGCTGTCGTCTGAACGGGCAGCAAAAGCGACCCGCACCGCAGCCACGAAGCCACCCTCAGCCCGTCAACAAACATCACGAGCAAACTGTTCACCGAACTGTAGAACTCCACATCAAACACTACAACCTCCTGGAGCGTTCAAAATAATGGCTCCCACTCGTTGATTCCTCCTCCTCCTCCTCCTCCTCCTCCTCAATTCCTCCTCCGCCGAACTCCCACCTTCTGCTCTGTCGGCCAGACCCTCAGCGACATAGCTCGTAGCGTCAATGATTGAACGCTCTGTGCAAACAGATCTCAGAGAGCGTGCCCCTCATAGCTGCCTCCTACCTCCTACCTCCTCTCCTCCACCTGCTGCACGATTTCCTCCTGCTTATTATTGTTATTATTCTGCACCTCTCCTCCTCCTCCTCTCCTCCTCCCTCCCTCATCCTTCCTCCTCATTCCTCTCCTCTTCCTCCGCTCGTGCTCCTGCCTGCTCCACCTCTCCACCTCCTTCTCCCTCCTCCTACTCCTCCTCATCCTCTCCCCCTCCTCTTCCTCCTCCTCACCCAGCCTGGGGCACCGAAGGGTTAGCTACGCGCGTTTCACGCGGCCTCGCTCACTGCTAGATTCAAACCCCATCCGTCCTCCTCTTCCTCCTCCTCCTCATCCTTTCACCAACTCCTCCTCCTCCTCCTCCCTCTTTTCTCGTCCTCCCATCCCTCCTCCCCTCCCCTCCTCCCCCTCCCTCCTGCCTCCTCCTCGCTCCTCTCCTCCCTTTTACCTCCTCCTCCTTGCCTCTCTCTCCTGGCCTCCTCATCGCTCCTCCTCCTCGCTCCTCCCCTCCTCCTCCTCCTCCTCCTCCTCCTCCTCCTCCTCCTCCTCCTCCTCCCTCTCCTCCCTCCTCGCCCCTCCGCCCTCGAGGGCCCCCCTGGCGCCCTCGCCCCCCTGGTGCGCGGGCGCCCGGAGCAGGGCGCGCCGCCTCGCCACCCCGAAGAGCAGCAGCACGGCCCGGAAGGGCAGCCGCAGGGCGCGCAGCGCGAGGCGCTGGGAGGCCGCGTGCGGCCTTTCGGGCGCTGCTTCACGGGGGGGGGGAGGGGGCGATGCGGGCGCGGAGGAGGAGGAGGAGGAGGAGCGAGGAGGAGGAGGTGGTGGTGGTGGGACCAGCCTGGGGAGCCTGTGGGTCATCAGCGTTGTCAAGCAGCTCGTCACGCATCTCGACCCCTAGCTCGCGCTGTCTGCGGCCGTATGCCGCTTGTGGGCCAGGGAGGGCGATCAACAGACCGCCGATCCAGCACACACTCATGAGAGCACTGGCGCATAGGACCGAGCCTCCTATTGGGGCATCAGAGGACCCCGAGGAGGCGTGGGTCGAACGCACCTCGCGTAATTACTGACTAGCGGGGCCCCAGCCCCACAAAGAGGAAAAGACATAGCCATACTAGCTCACGATATTGAACCTGATTCGTGCATCACACTGCCTACAGTGCTCGGCTCATCAGGGCACCCAAAAAACCTCAAAAACCACTGGAGGTTTTGGGAGTCGGACCAGGACGAGGGATCCCCAGGGAAGGAAGAGGAGGAAGGGAAGGAGAAATCAAACCCTAAACCCGACTCCTGGGCTCCTAGGCTCTGGAGACTCTCTGCATTAGCTTCTCTACTGCTGCTGCTCTCACTCCGTCCCTCAGTTGGATTCATTCGCTCCTCTGGAACTCCCCCATCTCCACCAGGCAATCTACGATCGCGCGAGCATGTGGGCCCCGCGCGGGCCCACCCACCTTCCGCTCCACCTCGGGCATCTTCGAAATGATCGCCAGGATTTCGTCTAGCATCGGCTGGAGCATCGGCGAGACCATCAACTCCAAGCGATACCAATCCTTTTTCCACTCCTTCTGTCGATAGCATTTCTTGGTAAAACATACGTGCACGTGAGGGTACAGTACTGTCAGGTCCTTCACCTCGCCGACATGTTTGAGTATCAGTGTCTTCGCCTTCTCGGGAACCTTGCCATCTTTCGCGATCGTCATGCACATCTGGCACCACAACTGAACCCAACTGTGGATCTCCTTCTTTAGCTGGGCGTGCTGCTTGGCGGCCTTCAGCGCCTCCTTTTTTTCGTGAATCGTGTGGCCCTTGTCTAAGGGCGACTGCAGCACTGCGTTCTCCTCTGGTAAGAGCAGGCATGACGCCAACGCGCCCTGGTGGCGCCTCACGATGTTGTCGATGCCCACAACTGCCTTCGCCGTCGACTTCATCAGCCGCTCGGTCTGCTGGTCTAGCCCGGTTCCCGTCACTGCCCTCCTCTGCGGGTGTGGAGCTCCCGCCACTGTCATCGCGCCCTCCATCGGGAGACGAAGCTGGTGGTACGTCGGTGAAAAAGACCCTCGGCAACCAAAGAGCACTGCTAAGATCAAACTGACTACGTACATGGGCTTTCAGTTCGGGTACGTCGAGAGCGAGATGATCACAAAGTGGGCAAACTAAGCTACTAGGTTCTTCGAGAGGTCGATTACCCGCGGCGGCTCCCCCACGACTCTTAGGACATGCGCCAGTATTAAACCACTGCTCAATATGACTATATCCCCATTCACGCTTAGCAAAAATACGATCACACCATATACATTGATTAGATATCATAGCTAGTCGAAGTCGATCAGTCCGTCCGTGCACTCTGGTCTGATGAACCCGAAGGGCCCTGGAGGTCTGGAAAGATTCTGTGCAAGGGATACCCGTGGAGCCCATCTGTGTACAAGCAAACAGGCCAGGAGTCGAACAAGGTAGTGCGCGTGTTCCTCCACCTCCTCCTCCTCCATCTGCCGCCCAAGAGTAGTGAAGCATAGATTTAGGGGGTCGAAAGTGTCGAGCTCGCACCGCCTCAGGATCAAACAAAGCGAACCACCCCTTCTCACGCAAGATATTTTTAGCCGGCTCAGAGTATCGAGACAGCTCGTTAAGATCTTCACTAAACTGCTTCAAATATGGGTTCGCTGAGTGAGTGGGCCGTCCGCGTCGACTCAACTGGGCCTTCCCGCTTATCTTTCCTGTCAGCGCAGCCAGGACCGCCAGGTTCTCCTCTGGGTGCTTGCCCATTTCAGCCAACCACCGAAGACGTCTAAATCGTAGAGCGCTCGCCATCAGAGGAAGTCGAGCTTGTAGGCGTATGTTGTTATTTGTTACGGCCGTGTGTTTTATAATCTCCCCGTCGTCGTTGTACTGTTTGTGGCATGCGTCACCCCGAAGAAGTACCCGATAATGTTTCATGATGAATTGGTCGGCCTGATCCGCAACTGCCTGGGACCAAATCTGCGCCTCTTGCCCCGAGAGAAACGTGTTATAAACCATGCCCATAAACATCATTCGACGCACTCTCAGTTCCACTCCTCCCTTGGCCCAAAAATCTCCGAAGACTGACCACCCGAGACGTGCTGCAGCTTTTCGGGCTTCAAAATCAGGACCCAGCCATCCATCAACATGGTGATAACCGCCTAAGTGCTTGACAGTGTGTTTGGGTGTGCCCTCGTACCATCCGTCCTGCTTCCCATAAAACTTGTCCATCTCCCCCCTCGCTCCTCGGCCATACGTGCGAAACATGATCTCCTTTTTTCCTGCATTTTGCCATAGTCCCGTGGGTACGGAGAGCATGTCAGTGAGGTCTGTATCCCACTGTGCAACCAGCGACGAGGCAACAGCAGCAGATCCTTTCACTTCTGGAATGACTGCCATCCGCTCCATATCGTCCGCGTACGTCGCCCACGAGAGGTCCACTTCAATGCCTGTATGTGGCTCCCGTACAAGAAAGGTATTCTGATCACACTCCCGCCGCCGTAGTTTGGTCCAATCAACGATCCGTTTATCATAGACATATGTGAACTTATCTGGTGCTGCCTGATCACCCTGAAGATCTCCACATTGTGCCTCAAGAATTACCCAGTCACCATTCTCAGAAGTCAAGTGGCACCGCGCACCCCGATGCCGTTGACAAACCAGCTCTGCATCATCCTGTATAAGCATCTGAGTAACGGTGTTATCCAATTCAGCATGGCTAACCGATGCAAACGCGTTTGCTTGATCATAGTAAACATTGAACCAAGAAAGCTGAGCTCGCCTACACCAGTCCTGAAGAATGCGTACTTGTAGAAGTGCCTGTTCACGCCGTCGATGTTCAGCAAAACCCACGGATTGTGGTGGTCGTGCCGCGTCCCTGCGGTACCACAGGCCAGCGATGTAGGCTTTACCGAATGGACACAACAAATGAATAACTCGTTCACCTGCACACTTGGCCTTACCGTTATGTTTGCCAATTCTCACCCCGCTGCTAAGATGCCACAGCTGAGGTGTACGCTGAAAGACTCGTACACCAGTCAAAAAAATGCATGGTAATGCGCCTATACTCAGTGGCTCCAGCCATATCAAGCTCCTGATCCTCAGCCCACTTCGGAAAAAGTAATGCCAATCTCCACACTTCTGAGGGTGCCGCCCACTCTGGAACTGCCCGTCGCCGTTTAGCACGAGCAAGTCTGACTTTGAGGTCGCGATAATCTTGTTCGGCGTGATTAGCCTGTGTATATCTGTGTCTGTCCCACTGCTGGCGGTGCTGGATCTCTATAGGTACGTCCGAAAAACGAGAGAGCTGCCCGGCTTGGTGTCGTGCAACGTGCTGCCGAAGTCGATCCGAGACTGCTACTTGGTCCCTATCCTGTTCACCCCCTTGTGCAACAACGTATGTTTGCATCCCCCCTTGTCGGCCTTCACCTCCCATATACTCTACCCAGTCCTGGAGTGCGGGGGGGTCCTTGGTGAGCGCCTGGAAGCGTCGCTTTTTTGGCCCAACTCCCGTCCCCGCGATCCTCCGTGCCAGTTTCCATACCATGTGCCAGTCCTGGGCGTGCTGTGCAGCTGTGAGCTCATGGGCCCACTAGGCCTGATGTGTTCGACGATCACGACGTTTGAGGCTGTGTAGTTCACGACGTGCAGCTTGGAGTTGTTCGTCAAGCTGCGCTTGTGTTGCTTCTGTGTTATGATTAAGCCGACGCTGTGCTCGGAGTGCATTCACTCGTGCTCGTGCTGCTCTGGAGTCCTCCTGGTCAGGCCATCTCCTCCAAGGGTCCATGCTTCCGAAAACCTGCTGGCCCGCGTCGATCAGGGCCTGGTTGTACATGTGCCAGGCATCTTCGGTTTTGCCTATCTGGACAAGAGATTGCATACGCTTACCACCCATATCAGAATTAGACCAATCTTGTAAGATCTGAGAGAATCGATGATACTCAGGAACATCCCGCATCCACGCCCGAATCAACAAGTCCGTGTTCCATCTGGCTCGTGGTGTCGCTGAGACCGTCTCCGACTCTGCAGGGTTGTTGAGAACCACATCGACTACAAGTGGGATGTGATCTATGTTACGTGTCACACCCTGGGCAAGCTGTAATCTGCACCCCGAATACTGCCAACATTCACATTTCTGAACTCGGTGTAAAGCTGATGCAGGAATAGCACAATAGTCGATACGCGTGCAGTTGCCTTGCTGTGAAAAGTATGTGCCCATGCATATCTTGTGTGTGTTCACGAGTGCCATCTTATGCTGATTAAGTAGACGTCGCATCCAACTGCCCTGGGGGGTCTCTTTCTCAGGACAGCACCAGCCTACAGCATCACCACGAGGAGGGAGCACCCAGCCTTGGTCATCTTTCAGAAACCCCGTGTGAAAATTTCCATCCATTAGGATAACAGGAACACAACGCTGGGGTAGGGCACTCAACACTTTGCCAATCCACTCGTTCCCCATCTGGCTCCAGTGACGCTCGAGTGCTGTCTTGGGCTCCGTGGGGGCATAGTACACGATGATGCATATGTCTAATGTGTTAGTACGATACCTCACAGCACCTCCACGGCCTTGAATAGCTTTTGGCGGGACCCAGACCTGTCGTCTCTGATGAAGTGGAAACCGATCTTCCCGAACCAAGAGCATACACCCCGCGTGGCTGTTCGTTCCTGTCTTCTGTGCCATTTTGTGACCAACTGTGGGCCACTGCCAAACTCGAAAGTCCCCAGCCTGTTTCTGAACTACATCTTGCTCTCCCTGGAAACTGGCCCATCGTTTTTGCTGTTTGGTACCCGTGAGCCCGATGATGTCCGCCGAACCTAACTCGTTGACAATCTCGTCTAAGGAGCGGGAGACGCCTACGGCCTGGGGGTTGTACTGGATGATGCGAAGCCTCCGATACATCTGAATCTCCACTGCCCAATCGAAGCACAAAAGATAGACCAATGTCTGAGAGAGAAAAGAAGAAGGTATCATGCCGCGCGTGCGGGGCTGGCGCGGGCGGGCGAGGTCGCTGGACCCGCGGTGCATGGCTGGCCGCTCTTGCCAGCACGCCCAGTCATGGGCGAATTGTTTCCGACGGGGCGGAGGCTCGGGCACCGCGGCGTCTAGGAGGAGGAGGAGGAGGAGGAGGAGGAGGAGGAGGAGGAGGAGGAGGAGGAGGAGGAGGAGGAGGAGGAGGAGGAGGAGGAGTGAGGAGGCGATACCCGGGGCGAGGAGGAGGAGGAGGAGGAGGAGGAGGAGGAGGAGGAGGAGGAGGAGGGAGGAGGAGGAGGAGGAGGAGGAGGAGGGAGGAGGGGTGCTGCTTCACGGGTGCTGCTTCACGAAGGGGCCCGAGGACACACACACACACACACACTCTCTCTCTCTCTCTCTTTCTCCCTCAAAACGAGCAAACCGCAAATCCAAGGATACCCCTAGTCATGTTATAGATCTCTCTTACTCTCTCTCGTTCTCTCTTCTGGATGTTCTGTTTTCCTCCTCTTCCGAAATGTTCCATATGTCCTTGGACATCGGCGATCATTAGCGTCTGTGATGTTTCTCTCTTGAGAGCAGTCACATACATGATCGTGTCGTGAAATTACCGAGGCGAACCATTCTCTGCTATGTTCGCCCACTGGGGGTCCTCGCAAGGACCTGGGACCGTCGAAAAAACACTCCGGATGGAAAACCAATCCTGCGGAAAGGGTGGGGACTTCCTGGGGCGCCGTTCTGACAACATCAGGACGACGCATGTCTGGGATCAAGTCGGGTAGTAAGGATGCGCGGTAAGGATACAAGAGCGTTGGAGCCACAAGATGGAGATGAAGCGGTCTATCACGATCGACCTTCTGTACTTCTTCCGTTGGGAGTACTCGGTTGTGATGACATCCGCAGACATGATGGCGGATGCGAATATCATTCTTTATTGTGATGTGTGTATGGATTATATGATGCTTCAAGTACCCAATCGAGGCCTTCTCAGGAGGCGGCGGGGGTTCTCAGACGCCCGCTGGCCTTCTAAAAACCTTATATACATATATATGTATGTCTATATATATATGTATTTGTTGGGGAGAGGCTCAGAAGCTCTCTCGGAGGGCTGGAGGACTTCCGAGCCTTCTCGGGAGGCCCGCCCCCTCTCACGTCTCCCCCCCCTCGGGCGCGCCACCGATTTTGGGCTCCCAGGGGGCCCCTTCAGGGCCCCGAAAGTGCACGAAAGGTGAACCTTTCCTTCGTCCCCCGTGTGCGAGGGGGTAGGGACATCATGGCGGGGGCCATGAGATCTCCCCAGATTCCATGGCGCCTCTTCTCATTCCCTTTACGTCCCTCGGCCCCCCCCCCCCCCCCTGGCCCCCCCCCCTGGCCGCGCACGTGCCGCCGGCCAGGAGTTGCGCCCCCCCCCCCCCCCCCCCCTCTTGGACGCCCCCCTCTTGGCCGCCCCCGGCTCAGGTTTTTCACCGTTGTCGGCGTCGCAGGGCCCTCCACGGGCTCTGGGTCGTCAGCAAAACGCCTCCCGACGAAACTCCCTGGACTCGGGGATGGACAGACCTCCCTTTAGTGAAACGTGGTTTAGTGACAACGACTTCGGGCCCAAACCTGGCGGGCGCCAGCCTGGAAAGTAACGGCCACGGCGCCCTCACGAAAACCGAAGACGGACAATCCACTAGTCGACGTGTCACTGTTGGGGGTTCTGTCCGCCCCCGATGGACTCAGCGCTGCTTCACGGGGGGGGGGGGGGGGGGGGGCGATTGCGGGCCGGGAGGAGGAGGAGGAGGAAGGCGGAGGAGGAGGAGGAGAGGAGGAGGAGGAGGAGGAGGAGAGGGAGGAGGAGGAGGAGGAGGAGGAGGAGGGGAGGAGGAGAGGAGGAGGAGATCGAGGAGGAGGAGGAGGAGGAGGAGGAGGGGAGGCGGAGGGGAGGAGGAGGAGGAGAAGAGGACGGACGAGGTGATCGGGCGCGGAGGAGGAGGAGGAGGAGGGAGGAGGGGAGAGGCGAGGAGGAGGAGGAGGGGGAGGAGGAGTGAGGAGGAGGTAGGGGGAGGAGGAGGAGGAGGAGGGCATTCAGCGCCCCCCCCCCCAGTTGCGCAGCGCCCGAGGCCTCAGCGCCGCGAGCCCGCCGGCGGCGGCGCCGGCAGGCGCGCTGGAGCCGGGGGGCGGCGAGGCTGCGGAGGTTCGGTCGAGGTTCGAGGCTCGTTCGAGGTTCGTTCGAGCTTCGACAGGTTCGAGGTTCGTTCGAGGTTCGAGGCTCGTTCGAGGTTCGACGGGTTCGGGGTTCGGTCGAGGTTCGAGGTTCGTTCGAGGTTCGTTCGAGGTTCGACGGGTTCGAGGTTCGTTCGAGGTTCGTTCGAGGTTCGTTCGAGGTTCGACGGGTTCGAGGTTCGGTCGAGGTTCGAGGTTCGTTCGAGGTTCGACGGGTTCGAGGCTCGATCGAGGTCCTAGGTCCTTGGTTGGGGTCACGAGATCGGCCGCGGCACTGTGAAGGCGACGGCCGACGACTGAGGACCGACGAGCCCACGAGGGAAGTGAGATGGGACGGGCCTTCTCAGACGATCAGACGGGGAGAAGCAACCTCTGTCTTCAGAGAAGGCTCCGGAAACTTTTGCAACCAAAACACAAGGGCTTTTGTTTGTGAAGCCACGCTGCCTTATGAGAAGGCGTGCCCCCTCTCAATTCCGCGCTGGGCTCGCCGCCGAGTGGGGGTCGTAAGATCGACCGCGGCCCTCGGATGACGACGACGACGACGACGGCGACGACGACGGCGACGGCGGACGACCTCGACGACGACGACGACCTCGACGACGACGACGACGACGACGACGACGACGACGACGACGACGACGACGAACGACGCCGACGAACGACGGCGACGACGCCGACGACGGCGACGACGACGAAGACTGACCACTGGCGAGTGATGCCTGACGACTGGCGACTGACAACGCCGACGACGACTCAGGGCGGAGGTTGTTTACAATTTGCAGCCTCTGGAGACCCTGCCCGGGCCCTGGGACCGTCAAAAACGACTCAGGACGGAAGAGCCAGGGACGACGGGTTTGAGGTTCGAGGTCTTGGGGCGCTCTCGAGATTCGAGATTCCAGGTTTCGACAGGGTCGAAGTTCGATCGAGGCTCCAGGTTTAGGTCATAAGGTCGACCGCGGCCCTCGGACGACGAGGACGACGACCGGCAACGACGACGACGACGACGTCGACGACGACCGACGATGACGACGAGCGACGGCGACAACGCTTTTTGGAAGTTCTCGTCGGTTCCGGGAGGCTTCTTCAGCAGCTGCGCCTCGCCAGGCCGCCCGAGGCCGAGTTGGAGGGAGAGGGGGAGGAGGAGTAGGAGGAGGAGGAGGAGGAGGAGGAGGAGGTGGGGAGGTGGACGGACGCGATGAGGACGGTCCTGAGCGGACTGTGGAGGTGGCGAGAGGACCGGAGGCCGAGGAAGGAGGAAGGAGGAGGGAGGAGGAGGAGGGACGGAGGAGGCGGATGAGGAGGCGGGAGGCTGGGAGGTGGAGGCGAGGCGGAGGCAGGAGGCGGACGGAGGTGGAGGCAGGCCCTGGCTTGCCTGGAGCGCCACATTCGCACTCGCCATGGCCATCGGTCAAAGGGCGTTTCCCGGCGTTGCCGCGGATGTCCACAAGCACACGGCCACCGCCGCGGCGAGTTTCGGAGGGGGCTGGAGGAGGAGGAGGAGGGAGTAGCGAGAGGAGGCCAGGGGGCGTCGTGAGGGAGGAAGGAGGAGGAGGAGGAGGAGGGGAGGGGGAGGAGGTGGAGGAGAGGAGGGGATGGAGGAGGCGGTGGAGGGGGAGGAGGAGGAGGCGGGAGGTTGAGGAGGGAGGAGGCGGAGGAGGCGCACGGTGGAGGGGCAGCGATCGTGAGCGTCCGGAGGCTGATCCGCCTGGAATGCCCTTCGGCAGCTGCGCACTCTTCCAATGGGGGCGTTTCACACTCCATGACCATGCCCAGCGGGCTCGTCGCCCGCCCGCCGCGAGCCCGAGTCGGAGGGGGTGATTGTAGGAGGAGGAGGAGGAGGAGGAGAGGGCTCGGAGGTAGGACCCGGACGGAGGAGGAGGCGGAGGAGGAGGAGGAGGAGGAGGAAGGAGGCGGGAGGAGGAGGAGGAGGGGAGGAGGGGAGGAAGGGGAGGAGGAGGAGGAGGAGGGGGAGGAGGAGGTGGAGGAGGATGGAGGAGGAGGGAGGGAGGAGAGGAGAGGAGGAGGAGGAGGCGGAGGAGGCGTGGAGGAGGCCCCAGGAGCGAGGAGGAGGCGGAGGAGGAGGAGGAGGAGGCGGAGGAGGACTCTCCTCCCAGACCTCCACGTCGAGGCGGAAGGGTTTTTCACAGTCTTCTGCCTCTGGGGGCCCTCGCTGGGCCGTGGGAGCGTCCAAGGACGACTCAGGACGAAGGGCGGGCCACGCCTCGGATCTCTGGGACCGACGACGACGACGACCGACAACCGAGAAGACGACGACGACGACGACGACGACGACGACGACGACGACGACGACGACGACGACGACGACGACGACGACGACGACGACTACGACGACGACGACGACGACGACAACGAACGACTACAACGACGACGACGACGACGACGACGACGTCGTCGTGGTCGTGGTCGTTGCCGAGATCGTCGTCGTAGTCGTCTGCGTCGGCTTCGTTCTTGTCGTCGTGGTTTTCGTCGTCTTCTTCCTCGCCCTGCTTTCGGGGAGCAGTCAGGGGCGACGCGCCGAGGAGGCCACGAGATCGACCGCGGCCCTCGGACGACGGGTTCGAGCTCTGACGCTTTCTTGGGGCCGCTCTCGTCGGTCCTCGGCGCTCTTCTGGCCGCGGGGCGCTCTGCAGCCGCGCGCGCCTCGCCGAGAGCGCTCCGCGTGTGCGCCCGCCTCGTCCCCAGCGGCCGCGGGAGACCTGAGCTACGGCTCGACAGCGCCGTCGTGGACGTCGTCTGCGTCGTTGTCGTCGTCGCTGTCCTCGTCATCCTCGTTTTCGTCGTCGTCGCATTCGTCTTCGTCGTCGTCGCGGCTGTTGTCGCTGTCTTCGTACGGGCTGCGCTGGGGGGCATTAGCAGGAAGGGGGATGCTCCAGGGGATCTTGCTGGCGCCTGCGTGGCTCTGGGCGGGGGGGGGATCAAGGAGGAGGGTGCTGCGATCATTCTGCTCATTATCCTCCTCCACCTCCTGCTCTGATGCTGCTCCTCTTCCTCCTCGGGCCAAGATCGACCGCGGATCCCCTCCTCCTCCTCCTCCTCCTCCTCCTCCTCCTCCTCCTCCTCCTCCTCCTCCTCCTCCTCCTCCTCCTCCCTCCTCTTTCTCCTTCCTCCCCTCCTCCTCCTCCTTCTCCTCCCTCTCCTCCTCTTATTTCTCCTCCTTCTCCTCCCTCCTCCCCCTACGGCTCCCGAGAGAGCAGAGTAGGCACGCATACGTGACACCGCCGTCGTCCGTCGCCGTCTCCCTTCCTCCCTCCTCCATCCGCCCCACCCCCTCCTCCCCTCTCCCTCCTCTCCCCTCCTCCCCTCTGCCTCCAACCCCCCTCCCCTCCTCACCTCTCCTCCCCTCCTCCCCTACCTCCTTCTCCCTCCCTCCCCCCTCTCCTCCCCCCTCCCTCCTCCATCACGCCACCCCCTCCCTATTTTTCGTACTTGTTTGCGCCGTCGTCGTCGTCGTCGCCGCCGCCGCAGCCGCCGTCGTCGTCGTCGTCGTCGTCGTAATTCTCCCTGGTGTCCTGGGTGCGAAGCACTCGAGGCAGACGACGACCCTGTACTGCAGCCAGATCAGCGCGACCGCCAGCACAAGGAGCAACACCCTCGCTGGGGGACGTCATCCTCTTACGTCTCCTCCTCCTCCTCCTCCTCCTCCTCCTCCTCCTCCTCCTCCTCCTCATCGTCCTCCTCATCGTCCTCCTCTCATCCTCCCCTCCTCTCTCCTCCTCCTCCTCCTCCTCCTCCTCCTCCTCCTCCTCCTCCTCCTCTTCCTCCTCCTCCCTCAAGGCCCTTCCTCCTCTTCCTCCGACTCACCTCCTCCGTCCAAAACCATCGGTCCTACCCCTCGTGCGTTCATCCTCGTTTCTCCTCCCTCCTTCCCTCCTCCTCCCATTGCCTCCTCCCTCCCCCCCCTCTCTCCTCGATCTCCCTCCTCCTCCTCCTCCTCCTCCTCCTCCTCCTCCTCCGCCTCCTCCTCCTCGGAGAAGGGCGGACGGGTTGGGAAGGGGCGGTGTGCAAGGGGGCGAGGGGATGGAGGAGGAGAATCGGCAAAAGGGAGGAACAGCGAAGGGAAGTGGAGAAGGGGAGGGTTGACACAGGATGGGGAAGAGCGAAGGAGGCTTGGGAGAAGAGGATCAAACGAAATACTGATCGTCAACACTGACGAAAAACAACGACTTCGATGTTCCGCGTGTGTATATGTGCGTATTTCCACCTAGCTCTTCCGACTTGAGTGAGCGCTGGGTCCTTCACACAACAGTGCCTGTGTGCATGTGTGAGAGAAAAAAGGGGAGAACATGTGTTTGAGATGTTAGTGTGTCTGTTTTTTTGTTTGTTGTTGCTCTCTCTCTCTCTCTCGACTACACGTAAGAGTGACCTTAGGCTAGAATGATTTTTGGTGCGCGCGGCTTCAGGGGCGCCCGCAGGCACCCAACGCAATCGCGCAAGCCGGCGTTGCCGCGCCGCATCAACGATCGGCGGGGCGCCACTCGAAAGCTTTGCTGCGTCAGCGGGCAATTGCGGAATTCCGCCGATTAAATTCGGGCGCCCCGAATGTAATTTCGAAGACGCTGCGAAAGCAGACGCTGCCGGGGACCACCGCGATGAGGTCTGGAACTGCCAAGCTGCATCGCGATGACGTCTGACCAGACCCGGCGTCATGGCCCAAACCGGCCCCATCCGAGAGCCTGGAGTATGTTTCAAGATCGTTGGGTACATGAAAATAATAAAGACCCCCATTGGTTCGAAAAATATCAAATATATTCAAAGATATTCAAAAATAGTCCAAGATATCAGAAGATATCCACAAATATACAAGCCAAATGATTTGGGATTTGGGCTGGGATTCGGCCCCGGTCTTTGGCCGGAAAACGCGCCATCTGGTCGACCGGCTCCCCCTCGGGTGACCAGTGCAAGCTGTAGGGTGCGACACCTATGCGTTGCTGTCGATTGCAAGGGGTGGGCCCAAACCTGGCGCGCTCAGATGCGAGCGTAACCACGCGACGCGGGTGCCGACGCGAGGTCGAGCTCATCCCACAAGACAAATCACCCGACCCCCTTTGGGCCAGCAACACAGGTCACTCTGGCGAAGGATCACTCTTACGTGTTGTCGACTTTCTCTCTCTCTCTCTCTCTCTCTCTTTCTGTCCCTCCCTCTCTCTCTCTCGATCTCTTCTCTCACGCTTGCGACGGACATCATAATACAGTTTGCCCTTGGCAACCAGCTGCGGTATCGATGTGGTGTCTGGCGCCTCCGTCCCTGAAACAACTGTCTTGCCACCTGCCAGACCGAAGAAGCCTCGTCTCTGCGGCTGAGACACCTACGCATGTAGCCGGGCACTCGCACGGGAACGCTCGGCACCGACACAGAGGGGAGACTCGGGGAATCACAGAAGGATGCTTGACGTGCGCACCACTCGGGAATCATTCAGACATCAATGTAGGTTCCGTCCGTGGGCACCGTGTGGTGAGAACTGGTTTCGGGGGCGTCCATGAGGGGGGCGTCCAAGAGGGGGGGGGGCGCAAATCATGGCCAGCGGCATGTGCGCGGCCTAGGAGGGACTGGGGACGTGCTGAAATAAGAAGAGGCGCCGTGAAATCTGGGGAGGTATCATGGCCCCCGCCATGAGATCCACTCCCCCACGAACTTAGTCATCACCCCCCTCTTTGCGCCCCCGACGGTTGTAGCTCAACTATGCGCGGCCTTGGAGACATCGAGACCCGTTGACTTATAGGCCGGGGCCGACCCATCATGACTCAGAGAACCAGGCCACAATCATCAGTATGATTTCTTACGAGGCATGGGCCAACCGCTGTCCTCCGAAAGAAGCCACGTCGAAGTGGATGAGGATCGAGGAACGACTGCGATCCTCTAGGTTTGGCGTTCTTGTCCACAGCTTGGAGTGTCAACGCGAAGCAAATCAATTCGCACCAGTCCGAGAAGCAGAAGGACACGTCGCCAGAGCATAACGTTCCACAGTGAGGATCCCAAGGGGGATGCTAGGATACCAGGGGCACCGAGAGACATGTATACAGAAGCCAATGTATACAAGTAGAAGGAGAGATGTATGCTCATCGGAAATATAGCCGCATATGCACCTATATATATATATATATATATATATATATATATATGCGCACATGTGAACATTATGTGCGAATTCGTGGGCAAGTGATTGAATTACATACATTGCCATGCATGTATAGGGCGAGGGGAGAGAGAGAGAGAGAGAGAGAGAGAGGCGCAAACCTGTATATATATATGCATGTCTGTATACAATCATACCTAGGGTCTATACGCACGATGCCGCTATGGGAAGAAGGGGGTAACTTCAAGCTGATGGTCTCGCGGTGATTGCTGTCCGTTGCCTCCCCGGGTTGCCACACTCGCCTGCAAAAAACGCCTGCTGACGGAATGGAACCTGAGCGGGCCACCGTGCGGACGCGGCCGCCAGAAACCCTCGCAAGACACCCAACCCTGAAAACCCGCGCGGGAGCTGCACC
>CAUYUJ010012493.1:0-16064 GCA_963575745.1 Prorocentrum cordatum | reverse complement strand
GGGGGAGGAGGGCGAGGGGGGGGAAACAGGGGGGACGGGGCGGTGAAGAGGACGAGGATGCCTTCTCCTCCTCCCTGCCTCCCCTCCCCCTTCCCCTCCCCTCTCCCTCCTCGCTCCCGTGCCACTCCACTTCCGTCCCCCTCCTCCCCACCCCTTTCTCCACTCGTCTTTCCCCCTCCCCCTCCCCGTCCCTCCAGACCTCCTCTCCGCCCTTTTCCATTCCCCTCCGCAGTCGCGCAACCTGCAAACGGCTGCGCTCCTCTCGCTTCCCCCGATGCCGTGTTGGGTCTCCTTGACGGTCCTTCGGAGACGGTGCTCCCGCTGCATCGCTGGTACGATAGGCTCGCGGCGTTTCGTCCAGCAGCTACCCCGCCGCCGGCGTTCAAGGTTCAACGCCGCCGGCGATGCAGAATCGGTCGATGTTGAAAGGTCTGACGCTTCAGAAACGGTCGATCGTTCAAGGTTGAACGGTTCCCGCGGTGTCAGAAACTGACGCTGAAGTCGGCACGACACGAACTTGCCGTATGCGCTTTCTCATTCATCGTTTCGCCGATCGGCGCGGGCCCCCGCCCCGCCGCTCCTGGCGGCTGCTTCTGGCGACTGATCGGGGCCCCTCTCCCCTGGTCTGCCTGCGCGACTGGCAAGAGCAGATCGACCAAGCACTGGCCCAGACCCAGCGCCCTCCCCCCTCACCCACCCGTCGGCAAACTGTCGACACCCAGAAAAATAGCGCCTACCTGGCGGCATCTCATGATCGGTGCTTCCAGTGGTGCCTCTTACTTTGGTGCTCCTGCTGCAGCGTTGGCCACATTCCGTGATCAGCGCTGCGGCGTTGGTCACATTTCATGATCGGTGCGTCATGGCCTTCCAAAGTGGCGCTCCAGCTGCAGCTCGGCGGCGAGCGAGGGGCGGAAGTGAGAAGGAGAAGCCCTTTCAGAAGGCGGCGGGGCTTCTCAGAAGCCCTCCGGCCTTCTGAGAAGCTTTCTGTGTCCTTGGGGAAAGCTAAGAAAATCTCTCAGAAGGCTGGAGGCCTTCCGAGCCTTCTGAGAAGGCCCGCCCCCTCTCATTCCTGCCTGGGCTGGCTGGCCGCCGAGCCAACCTCTTGACACGAACGTTCGCGCAATGCGTACTTTTGGTACCAACGTGGGTTCATGTACGTGGGCACTCCCGCCCCCAGCGCGGGCCACACACTCCTGGATCCGATTCCCTCCTCGTCGCGCTCCCCCCTTGTTGCCCTCCCTTCCGCCTCCTTCTCGTCCTGCTGCTCCTCTCGCGCCTGCTACGCCTCCCCCCATCCTTCTCCGCCTCCCTCCTCCCGCTCCGCCTCCTCCGCCTCCTCCGCCTCCTCCTCCTCCTCCTCCTCCTCCTCCTCCTCCTCCTCTCTGTCTCGGTCTGAGGGTGAGTCGCACGCAACCATCTCCCTACCCCGGGGCGGTCGCCCCTGAGGGGGGGTTGATCAAACTAAAGAGCCAGGTGCCTCCAGGGGCGGTCGGCCCTGGAGTCACCACCTGGTAAGACACACACACATGCACATTTTACATGTGGGGTGCGACAACAGTGGCAGACTAGCGAGGGAGACAAAAGTGGCTCCTCCTCCATCTTCCCGCTCCTCCGCCTCCTCCTCCTCCTCCTCCTCCTCCAATAGCACGCCTTTGCCGATTCTGCAGTTAACGATGGGTCAGCTCCTGCAACGGCCATCTGGGCATCAAGGTCCTCTAGACCCCAGTCAGCGGATAGAACATGACCCAACGCAGTGGGAAGGGATGGGTGGGACTGCCTGCCCAAATGATCTCCCACGTGCTTCCCCCTCCTCTCTTCCCGCCCTCCCCCTCCTCTCTTCCCGCCCTCCCCTTTGAAAAGGTAGATTCTTCGAATGTCCGTGTTGTCCCATATTCTAAGATTTTGTTTTGATTACTACTATTGGACGCCTCCCGTCACCTCCTCCTCCTCCTCCTCGCTCTCCTCCCTCTCCTCCCTCTCCATTTCCTCCCTCACACTTAGACTCACTCACACTCAGACTCCCTCACACTCAGACTCACTCATATTCATGCTCACTCACATTCAGGTTCGCTCACACTCAGACTCGCTTACAGGCAGACCGCCAGGGGGTGTATCACGGGCCCGTTCGCGCTTGGATTGTGGGGTTGTTTCAGGCGGTTCGCTTTTTTTGGTGGCCAACATCCTTTGCTTTCGGAGCAGATTGTGAGGATGTCTCAGGCTAGGCGCTGGCTTCAGCACTCCCAAGGGGGAGTCGCCAGGGTTTTTTGCACAGGCCCGTTCGCACACATATTGTGGAGATGTCTCTGGCGGTTTGCCGGTTTTGGTGGCCAACACCTTTCACTTTCGGAGCAGATAGTGAGGATGTCTCGGGCGAGGCGCTGGCTTCAGCACTCCCAAGGGGGAACCGCCAGGGTGTTTGCACGGGCCCGTTCGCGCGCTGGTTCATCACAGGCCCACTCTGGCTCGCGCAAACTCGTCCACATCATTTCCTCAGTCAGGTTCATTCAGGTTCAAATTCGTCCAGTTTCATTCAGGCCCGCCAGGGGTGGGGACACTCCAGGATTCGCGCCCAGATTGTGGGGATGGCTCGGGCGGTTTGCTTGTTTCTGCCCCCAACATCCTCTGCTTTCGGATCAGGATGTGAGGATGTCCCAGGCGAGGCGCTGGTTTCAGAAGTCCTGGGGGTTGGCGTCAGTGTTAGGGGCACTCCATGATTCGCGCCCAGTTTGCGGGGATGTCCCAAGCGGTTGGCCTGTTTTTTGCTCCCCCCCCGCCCAGCATCCTCTGCTTTCGGAACAGATTGTGCGGATTTCTTAGGCGAGGCGCTGATTTCGCACTCCCCAGGGAACCGCCAGGGGGTACATCACTTCCCCGTTCGCTCCGTCGCTTTCGCCCCCGTCTTCTACGTGGACTCGCCCTCGCACACATGCTCACAGACGGAGTCCTTCAGCGAGACTTGCTAGGCATATGAGATGCACATATGAAACCCTCCGCGTCGAGTAATTGGCACATCGTGGTTTCTTCAAGGTTTCAACCAATTCCTTCTGGTTGCCTGTTCATCCCGAGTCTCTTGTTCGCGGTCCCAGCGGGGAAGGGAAATCGCCCCCAGAGGCCCAAGGCAACGCAAGCACGGCCGTCGCATGTTTTTTCGCGTCGCCTGGCTCCGAGGGAATCTGAGTGCTTCAGATGTTCGTCCTGGGGACATTTCTGGTCGGTAGCAAACCATGGTAGCCTTGTGCACCCTCGCATTTCCGTCTTTCGAGTGCACTCGCGTCGATTGTCGTCTGGCAATCGATGATCTAGCGCCGATTTAGCGTCGATTAGCGTCGATTTGCGTCGATTGGTGTCGATTTTAGCATCGATTAAAGTCGATTCGCCTCGGTTCGCAAGAGCCCACAAGATGCACTCGCTCCACTCGTTCGTCGATCCCCCTTTCTCTCCACGAGTGCCCGACGTCGCCGCGAGCGTCCTCTTGGGCGAAACGAGCCATGCACATGCACCGATCCTGGCCAGGCCCAGCATGGGCCCAGGATCGGTGTATGTGCTTCCCTGGTCAAGCCAGGAAGGCGTGTGCACCGATCCTGGGCTCAGGATTGGCCTGGCCAGAATCGGCGTGTGTGCATAGTTCTCCTTCCTCTATCCTCCTCTCCAGGCATGGGATGAACCAATACTACGGCGACGGCGACGATGGCGACGATGACGACGACGACGACGACGGCGGCGGCGGCGGCGACGACAACGACGACGAGGACTGCTTCCAAACGCGCTCGACGTCGCCGCGGGCGTCCTCCTTGCAGGCACGGGATGAACCAGTACTACGGCGACTGCTTCCCCAAGCCCCTGGGGGGTGGCGGGCGCCGCCGTGCGCCTGGCCTGCTCTGTGCCCCAGGATCGGTGCATATCGGAGGCGAGGATGGGGGCGAATAGCCCAGGGGTGGTCATTACTCGCCCGGGAGCCTCGCCGAAGGCATGGACCATCGACGCCCCTGGATGCATGTGTTGCTCTCCCCTGGGCTTGTCGCCCCCATCGTCACCCCCGATGCATACGCCTCCTGCGTAGGCCTCCTCCTTCTGGGAGGTGAAATTGTGAATCGGCTCTGGCATGCCCCTGGTCGAAAACGGCCCGATCTGGTTCAGTCCTGCCGAATCTGGCTCAGTCCCGCTTGATCCGGTGTAATCCCGCTTAATCTGGCTTAGTCCTGGGCGGCCTTATCTGGCTTAACATCGCTTGATGTCCCCTTTATCGGTCTCCATCGCCCTCAACCGTTCTGACGAAGTCCTCCCAGGAGTTGCCTCCTAACTTCCCCTCCCCCCTTCCAACTCCTCCCTCCACCTTCCCTCTTCTTCCTTCACCTTCCCCCTCCTTTCCCCTCCTCCCTCCTGCCTCCGCCCTGGAGCAGTCCACGGTCAAGTGCAGAGTGGTGGTGCCCATGCAATCGCCGGACAGAGTGACATGCGGCGAGGGCGGGAGGGGAGACGACGGGGCGCATATCCTCGTCCAGAACTGCGCGGATCATCTCCAGGCGCGGGCATTCGTGCCCAGGCCCTCCCAAGAAGCGATGTCGGGAAGGCCGAGAATAAGAAGGACAATGATAACACCAACCATCATAATAATCAAACTCATATTGGCAATGCTATTAATAAAAACGTCGTCGTTAGCACTAAGACGATTCGTAGTGTTACAAATCGTAGTAATGGTAGTAACACTAAGAATCGCACGAAAACTATGACCGTTCATAGTTGAACAACAAGAACCATAACACTAGTCATATGAGTACTACTAACAATACTAGCAATATTCATCTATTTAAAGTACAGTGCTACCACTACTCACACATACTCATACGAAACACATGTTTAACTAATAGCAATATGGAGGAGACTAATAGTAACTAAAGTGGGGGGAGAGCGTGTACGTCTTTTGCGAACCGGCCCGGGATATTCCGAGGAGCTGGCGCTCGTGCCCAGTCACTCCCGAGGGGGTCGGTCTGAGGTGTCGAGAGGGGGAGGAAGAGAAGGGGGAGAGACGGACATGAGACCAGAAAAACAACCCACATCCCGAAGACACGGCACCCCTGTTTTATTGTAGTGGAGGGCGCCTGTTGTCCAATTCCTGCCCCCCTTCTTGCGCTCTGTCCCTCTCCGCCTCCTACTTCCCCTTCTCCCCTTCCTTCCCATCCTCTCCCCCCTCCTCCCGCTCTCCCCCCTTCCTCCTCCGCCGCCGCCGCCGCCTCCTCTTCCTCCTCATTCTCCTCCTCATTCTTCTCCCCCTCCTTCCCTCCTCCTCCTCCTTTTTGACGTTGGTCAGACATGAAGGACTGAGCTTGTTGCGTCATGACAACATGCAGTGCGAGGTTTTAAGGAATATAATGATTACGCTTGGCTGGCGCAGCGGCAACACGAGAGGCGTGAAGAGACGGAACAAGACCTTGGGCCCGCGATGGCACAGAGTATGCGCCAGCCAGGCGGTGAAGTCCCTCTCCTTTGTACCCCCTCACCTGCTCGTCTGCCCCAGAACCCTCCCAGGTCAAGGCCCTCACCGAGGGACAGTGGGGCAGTTGCTGAACAAGCCCTCACCGAGGGATTCGGTATAAACTTGTTAGCAGCGCTCCAACCCCCCACTGGATCTCCAGTGTCAGGCTGGCCAAATCGTCTGGCTGGCCGAAGTGGCAATGTGAAGCACGTGCTTTTCTGCCGTGGGAGGCTGGCTCAGACGGTACTGGCTGGCCTTACACAGTCAAAGGTATTGTGAACTTATTTGTTTAATCAAGATGCTGCTCATAAACTTAATGAGCATAGCCCTGGCGGACAACGCGCTCTCAGCGGTCGACTCGCACGTCTACCTCTTCTACCATCCACCATCACGCAATGCCTTCTCCAACACCGTACCTCCCCCGCTACGCCTAGGGTGCCACGACGGTGGCAGAAAGAAATGGCCTCCCATGCACTCACATCCACTGATACATGCTGACTATATAGCCTGTCTTGGATGGATGCGGAGCAGACCTAGGAGCGCGGCTACATTCAGCCTCTGTTTGTCTCGGGCGCCGTTGCGCTCGAGCATACACCGCGACATCAAAATGAACGGTCCACTTCCACCTCCTCCACACCCACCACCTCCTCCCCACGATTGGTGGCACGAGGCAACGGCCTCCCATATACGCAAATCAACTGAGAAATGCTGACCCCCTAGCGTTTCGGGCGCTTCTGCGCTTGAGCATACACCGCGACATCAAGGTGATCGGTCCACTGCAGGTTGCAGAGGAAGCACCGAAAGCTCATAATGCAGCCCTCTATTCCACCACTACCTCCTCATCTCCTCCTTTGCTCCACCCTAATCCGAACCTCCCCCTTCTACGCCTCGGGCACCACGACTGGTGGCAGAAAGAAACGGCCTTCCATACGCGCCATCAACTTCTAGGGTGCTGACCTACGGTAGTGAATCTGCGCGCGGACCGAAGAGCGGGGCTATACTCGCCGCTTTTCGTCTCGGGAGCCGCTGCGCGGGGACATGCGCCAGAGCATCAAGGTGCTCGGTCCACAGCGGGTTGCAGACGAAGCAACGGAGAGTTCGCATGAATGCCGTCTTCTCCCCAAACACCATCCTATCCTCCAACTCCATTCCCCCCCGACTACGCCTCGGGTACCACGACTGGTGGCAAAAAGAAACGGCCTCCCATACAGGCAAATTATCTGAGCGATGCGGACTCCATAGTCTGCGTGCCTCACGGGCCCATCACCACGGCTAGGAAAATGGAGGCGGAGTGGACCGATGCGCGGGGCTACATTCAGCCGCTGTTCGTCCCGGGCCCCGCTGCGCTCGAGCATCCACCGCGACCTCAAGGTGATCGGTCCACTGCAGTATGGAGAGGAAGCCCCGAGCGCTCGCAATGAATGCCTTCTACTCCACCACTACCTCCGCCTCCAGTCCTGTTTCTCCCTACGTCTCGGGACGAAATAAAATTAAATGGCGGAAGGAAGCTGCTGCTATACGCGCAAAGCAAGTGAGAGATGCCGACTCCATGGCCCATGGAGGCGGAACGGACCGAGAAGCGGGGCTAAATTCATCTGCAGCTCGTGTCGGAAGACCGCTGCGCTTGAACATGCACCACAATTTCAATGCGTTCGGCCCACAATAAGTTGCAAGGAAGCAGCTGGGCGCCCACAGTGAATGCCATCTCCGCCTCCTCCCCTGCCGCCACCAAATCCAAACCTCCCCCCCGTCGCCTCGGGCACCACGACCAGTGGCAGAGAGAAGCGGCCTCCCATACACGCAATCAGCTGAGAGATGCCGACTCCATGGTCTGCCCTGGCGGCCACGTGCCCCAGGGGCCCACCGCGGTCACGAAGTGTAGACGGAGCCCGGTATGAAGAATGATGGCAAAAAGAAGTGGCATCTCACACACGCAAGTCAATTGAGGTATGTCAAAGTCCATGGTCCGCCCCGGTGGCCACGTGCTTCAAGGGTTCACCACCACGGCAGGGGATCTGGCTGCGGACCAAAGAGAGGGGCTACACTCGCCGCCGTTCGTCTGGGTTGCCGCCGCGCGGGGACATGCGCCGCAACATCAAGGTGTTCGGTTCACGACGGGTTGCAGAGGAAACAACTGAGCGATCGCATAAATGCCGTCTACTCCCCCACGACCATCCGACTCCTCCGCCAACTCCTCTTCGTACAAGTGCGCCATCGCAGAAGTAGCGGGTCGCTCCAACCACTGACGCGCGCAAACACACGCACAACGCACACACACATCCATACCCTTCCCACAAGAGATGGGAGGAGAAGGCAAGAGAGGGGGAAGATCAGGGGAACATGAAATAGTGAAGTGGGCGGGTCGGGAGGGAGGGGGAGGTTGGAGAGGCTGCTTAAAACTTACCTTCAATGATGTACGTGTCTTTCATGTCTGCGGCGCATGTCCTGTGTCGTGAAGGCGGGCGACCTTTCTTATTGCTGCATGAAACACAGGCGTGTCAAACCAATCTTCTTTGACGTGTAGTTCTCTGCCTGAGGTGAGCCTCTGTCTAATTGAATTTGCAACTTGTTCTCTTTTCTGTGTAATGAGATGCACCACATCGTCCACTTTGTATCATATGTCATAGATGGAGGTGTCGATCTCTCAATTGGAGGCTGGCGTGGTGGGCCTGGCCCAGTGACGTTTCAATGAATGCCAAGTACTTCTGTCGGACTGCCAGCGTGATCAGATTGAGCTCCACCAGCTCCTGTCTGAGTGCCAACGACGTATAGCTGAATGCCAACGTTTCCTGGTTGAGTGCCTGCGACATCTGACTGCATGCCAAAGACATATGACGTACCAACCCATTCAACCAAGCTGCCATAATATTGGTCGAACGTGTTTAATTACATTTCTGTAAACATCGTCGTGCAGTTGCCCCACCCACCTTTTTAAGCAACATCACCCCAGAGTGTTTCGAATACTTTTTCGAGTGCCGGCAAAAACTCGTACTGAAAATGTGTAGCCGCCTTCATGAACTCCTGGTACAATGGTGTTTTGGTCCTCTGCGCTCGCTCGATGTTCTCGCTCTTGACACGTATAGTTGCGCTTCGCATGATGACTTGCCAACGCCCTGCGTGTGGATCCAGCGGCCCCATCTTGCCTTCTGTGCCGTTGAGAGATGTCTCTTTCTGAGAACGAACGAGACGCACAAGTTGTCCAAACCTGGTCCCAAGTGTGTTTTTTGGCCTGTTAGCTGAAGAACATGATTGGCTAGTATTCAAATCGCTTGTGCCCACCACGGGTAGAACTATACCAGTTGATGCTACATTACCGCCCAGATGGTTATTGTCCTCTGGGATTGGCTCGACGTCAACTGGATTGTAAGCGATAAGGGCACTTGAACTATTGATTGCAATTGCAACAGAACCGACATTTTGATTATGATGGCCATCAATATTTGGCAGGCGCACGACGCTATCGTAAGGGCGCGCGCGCACTGGGGCTGCGTTGAGTGCAGGCGCACATTTCGCGCCCGCGCCGTTGGCCCGCGCGCAGGCGGGCGAGCTCCGCGCGCGGGACGCCTCCCGCTCTCCTGCGCCTCGCGGCGCGCGGCCCCGCGAGAAGGGCGCGTGCGCGCGCTGGGCGGCGGCGTCTCGCGGTGCGCGCGCGTGCGCGGCTACTCCTTGTCGTATCGCCATGGGCGCCGCTCGGTTCAGGCGCGCCGCGGGGGGCCCATCGGGGCGGACCGCGGCGCGCCTCGTGGTCGGGCGCGTCGCAGGTGCTGGCGCCTTGCGCTTTGCCGTCGCAGACGGCGCGCGCGCTTTCGCCCCACCCTCCCGCTCCTGGGGGTACTTGCATCCCTGGCGCCCCGCGCGTCGGCTCAGTCTGGAGTCGCCAGGCTGGGCAGCGCGGGGGGTGCCGCACCCCTCGAGGCCGTTGCTGTAATTTGTGAGGCAGGGATCTCGGGGGTGGGGCCCGTAATCGGACACGCGGCAAATTCCAACCGCGTTTCGCACCGTTTTCTTCGCTGCTTCTGTTGCTGCCTTCGTTGATGCCTCTGCTGGCTGTGGCGGAGTAGGCAGGTCATCGGGCTCACGGAGACTTGGTGGGCCCTCCACTGGCGGCGGCGGCGGGTAAGTCGTAGTGGCGGAATCTGCAACCGCGCAGAGAATTGTAATGATTGCGAACTTGAGTGCCGCTTCGGAACGACATGCCTGTAATTGTCGTCGCGTCTTCTCGAAATATCAGGCACATCTTTGTATATAGGACTGATATCTTTGAGGGCGACGTGAATGCGACGAGCGCCGGCCGCAAATCTAGTTCTGTTGTAAGTCTTGTATACTTGTTTGGCGGGCGCACCCATGTTTTTTTCGATAGATTGGGTATGCTGCGAGAGTAAACCACGCACTGAAAACATGAGGCGGAAAAAAGGCCATGAACGAATGCTAAGGCCTCGATCGGTGCTCGGATCGATCTCGTGCTCGGCGCGGGCAGTACTCCTGTTGGGTCGCCGCGCCTGCCAGCAGGCCGCGTGCCAAATGGAAAACTTGTTCTTCCACTGCGGAACTCGGGCCCGCAGCTTCCTGCTCCTCCTCCTCGTCCCCCTCCTCCCCCTCTTCCTCCTCCTCCTCCTCCTCCTCCTCCCCTGTCCCCGTCTCTCCCCCTCCTCCCCTGTCCCCCTTTCCCTGCTCCCCCTCCTCCCCCTCCTCCTCCTACCCTGTCAGGGCTTCCGAACGAGCATGGTACACCTCTGCGGGCACTCGGGAACCTTCGCGAACTTCCGTTCTGCTGGCCTACCGGATAATCGCATCATCTGACCCTGTGCGCTTCTCCTCCTCCTCATCCTTCCCTTCCTCCCTTCCTCCCTTCTCCTCCCTCCCTCTCTCTTCCCTCTCTCCTCCTCGCTCCCTCATTTTCTCCTTTCCTCCTTCCCTTCTTCTCCCCCTTCCTCACTGGACACAGACTCAGCCTGGCCAGGGACGGCATGCGTGAGTAATTGGCATTCCCCAAGGGCGGGTTGTGCTTCATGGCGCCCTCCCAGGAGGGTAGAACATGAGCAAGTCATGGATACTGACAATTCGTATGACGATGGTAATGTAGATGGCGACGCAGCTGATGCTGATGATGGTGATGGTAATGATGATTACGATGATGATGGTGATGTTGATGATGATGCTGATGATGATGATGATGATGATGACGCTGCTGATGATGATGCTGATGCTGGTGACGATGCTGATGCTGATGCTAGTTATGATGATGGTTATGGTGCTAGTAATGATGATGCTGCTGATGATGATGACGATGATCATGATGATGATGCTGATGATGATGGCGATTGTGATGCTGCTGATGATGCTGATTCTGATACTGCTGTTGCTGATGAGGACGGTGATTCGGTTGATGATGCTGATGATGACGAGGACGATGCTAATGACGACGATGGCGATGACGAAGATGGTGATGGTGATCATGGTGACCATGATGGTGGTGATGATGATACTGATGACGATGATGGTGATGATGATGATAAAAGTGGTGCTGCTGCTGCTGATGCTGATGATACTGATGATGCTGATGATGATGCTGATGACAATGATTATGATGACGATGCCGATGAAACGGATTAGCATCTGTTGCTGCTGCTGGCGAAGACGACGATGTTGATGATGATGCTGATGCTGATGATGCTGATGATGACGACGATGATGATGATACTGATGATGATGATGATGATGATGATGATGATGATGACGATGACAATGATTAGCTTCTGCTGCTGCTGACGAAGCAGAATACGACGATGTTGGTGATGATGCTGATGATGCTGATGATGATACCGATGCTGACGATGATGATGATGATGATGATGATGATGATGATGATGATGGTGATGATGATGATGGCGGTGATGATAAATCTGCTGATGATGAGGATAATGATGCTGATGCTGATGCTGATGCTGATGCTGATGCTGGTATTGCTGCTGCTGATGATGATTATGCTGCTGCTGGTGATAACCATGACGATGATGATGCTGATAAGTATGATGATGACGATCATGGTGATGATGATGATGATGATGATGATGATGATGATGATGATGATGATGATGATGATGATGATGGTGATGGTGATGGTGATGGTGATGGTGATGGTGATGGTGATGGTGATGATGATGATGATGATGATGATGATGATGATGCTGCTGGCGATGATGATGACGATGATCATGATGAGGATGATGATGATGATGATGATGATGATGATGATGATGATGATGATGATGATGATGATGATGATGATGATGATGATGATGATGATGCGGCTGCTGCTGCTGCTGCTTCTGCTGCTGCTGCTGATGATGATGATGATGATGATGCTGCTGCAGATGATGAGGATGATGACGATGATGATGCTGTGAAGGATGATAATGAGGATAATGATGAGGGTGATGATGAGGATGAGAATGAGCTCCTGCTGCTTCTGCTGCGGGTGCTGCTGACGACGACGACGATGATGCGGACAGGAGGAAGAAAAGGAGGAGGAGGAGGAGGAGGAGGAGGAGGAGGAGGAGGAGGAGGAGGAGGAGGAGAATGGCGGTGGTGGTGGTGGTGGTGGTGATGATCCGAAATCGACAGAATTCGGGCGTGGCCAAGAGGGGGGCGATGACTACGGTCCTGGTCTTACTCTCAGCGTGTAGTTGGGCATATGCCTATACACGCTAAGTGTTCCGCACTTTGTTAGACGTTCGTTCGAACAGCAGGTTTCCCCACCTCTCGCAGCCTCCCCTCTGCTCGTCCCTCTTCTCTCCTCCCTGCTCAGGGGCACCTGCGGTGCCCGGAATTCTTCTTGGGGTGGGCGGGCGGGGCCATAGCTCGCTGGCCCAGCCTGCGGCCCAGCCAGGCAGTCTGAGGAGTGCTGGGTAGTGGCTGGGCCAGGTCCCCCCTCCAGTGCGGGCGGGGGCTCCGGAGGGGAGCTCCGCGGCCCGCGGCGGTTTGAAAGAGGAAGAGGCAGCGGGGAGGTGCCAGCGATGCGGCACGTCTCCCTGGGGCGCATCATCTCCACTGCGCTGGTGGCCACGCTCGGGTGGCTAGACGTTCCCCTGGGCGTAGGGCTCTTGGCTGCCTTCTCAGCTTCCGCCAGCTATGCGCCGGGGCCGAGCGAGGGCCGCGCGCGGGAGGGGCCAGGCGCCGCGAGCGACGCCGGCGCGGAAGAGGCGCACGAGAGTCGCACCGACCACGAGGCGCACTTTTGCTACGACGCGAGCTGCGCAAAGAGGGCTGCGGAAGGCCAGCCAGCCGAGCCCGTGCTGCCCGCAGGGGTGGAGCAGCTGGAGGAGGCGGCGGCGCCGCGATTTGAGGCGCCTCCGACAGCGAGCCCGCCGCCAGCCGTGGCCGGTTCGGGTGGGCGCGCCACCAGCTACGAGGAACACCACTACCTCGCCTACTACTGCGAAGGCGGGGTGGCGCCGAGGCGGAGCAGCCCGCGGCGCCGGCCGTGCCCGGATCGCTGCCCGAGGAGAGGGCGATGGAGAGAGCTGGAGCCGCCTCGGGCGGGCGAGCAGCAGCCGCCCGCGCCGCAGCGGCGCCCGGCCGCGGCCGCGCCTCGATCGGCTGGCAACGCCACCCGCGCACAGCGCGCGCCGGCGGCGCGGCCGCCGCCAAGGAAGCCGCCGGTGGAGGAGGCTAGGGCGCGGCCGCTGAGGATGCGCCTCCGCCCCCAGGCCGCCCCCCGACGCCGCCCCAGAAATGGTCGACGCCGAGCCAGGCGGGCTCGCATTCGCCAGCGCATGGTTCGAGGCAGCGCTCAAGTGGCTGGGAGAGGAGGTCGGACGCGCGCTGGGTGCTATGCTCCACCGGGTGATCGCTCTCATCATGGGCGTGGTGAGCGCTATGGGTGAGTGCATTTGTGGCCGCTACTGGGCGCGGCTCCAATGGCTCGCCCTGGGCGTGGCTGCAGCGGGAGTGATCGCCAGAGGGCAGGCTGGTTTGACTGGGCTTGCGCGGCGCTGATGCCTGAGGAAGCAGAGGGGCGCTGGGCGCAGGGCGGGGGCCGATGCCCAGCGCAAGATGCGCGAGGGCGTGAGCGTTGAGCCGACGGTCGGCCAGCCCGCCAACCTGCTGGGGCTGGAGGCCGTGCTTGCCGGCGCCAAGCCCGACGACCTGATCCTCGCGGGCCGGGGGGCGCAGGAGGATTGGGGGATGGCCAAGCTAGAGCTCATCTTGGGCAGGCTGGCAGGCTCTACCATCAGGTCCCACAGCCTGGGATGGCGCTGGTGGTCGCTCTTCTGCAGGGCGCGCGGCATTAGCCCACTGCGGGAGGTCACCGCGTCTAACAGAAGGGCAGAGGAGGAGCTGCTGCTGCGCGATCAAGCAGTGCCTCAGCGCCGTGAGGGCGCTGCGCGCGGCGCTGGGCATGGGTGGCCTCGCGGCGTCGCGGCGGGGGCAGGGCGACTCTGGGTGGCGATTGACGGGCTCAGGGGGCGTGACGAAGACCCGAGAGGAAGAAGCCCGCCACGCCTCGCATGATGCGGTGGATCAGGAAGAGGTTGCAGTCGGAGAGGTTGCGAGAAGGAGCGGCATTGTGGGCGGCGGTCGCCGCGGGCTACTTCTTCCTGCTGCGGGCTAGCGAGTGCGTGTCCGGCGACCAGAGCGGCTGCGCGGGCAGCGGGGGCATGCGCGGGGTGGATGTCGCGCCGCCAGCAGCGGGCGAGCCGTGCTGCAGCTGGCTCGCGGCGGACGAAGTGGCCATCAAGATCAGGGCCAGCAGGGCCGACCAGTGCAACCGCGGGGAGTGGCGCATCCGCTTCAAGGCTGAGGCGACGGCAGAGGCGGAGGCGGAGGCTCACATCTGCGTCGTGGAGGCCCTGGCTATCTACGAAGGATGGGCGAGGGGGCGATTCTCGGGCTTCAGGGTGCACGACCCGCTATTCGCGTGCGACTGCGACTGGCTGGTGGCCCGGGCGGATGTCCTGCGGGCGGCGGTGGCAGTGGGGGTCGACCCGAACGACCTGGGCCCCCGCGGCCTGCGGATCGGCGGCGCGTCAGCCCTGTGCGCAGCGTGCATGGGCGCGGCGCTGGTGCAGAGGTGGGGGCGCCGGAACAGCGACGCCTTCCAGGGGTATCTCCGGGGGGCGAGGGGCATGGCGCAGGGAGTGGCCAGCAGCATGGCAACCGCCGACCTGGCCATGGCCGGGGAGGTGCTGGGCGGCGGCGGTGAGGGGCCCAGAGGCTCAGTGCGCAGGGGCAGCCCCGTGGGCTGTGGCGTGGGGATGAGGCTCGCGAGGCTCGGAGAGGCGCCGCTCAGTCGAGCGCTGCAGGCGTCAGAAGCCAGGTCCCTCCTCCAGTGCGGGCGGGGGCTCCGGAGGGGGGCCCCGCGGCCCGCAGAGAGGCGGGGCGACTGGGAGCCCAAGGGAGGGTCAGTGGCCCGCGCCGTGCGAGTCCACAGTGCTCGCGCCGTGCGGCCAGACCCTGGCCGCGAACGCCCGCAGGGCAGAAGGAAATTTAGCGCTCCTTGCCTAGCGTCTGATGAGAAGGGCGTGGGGGGGAGGAGGATGAGGAAGGGGCGGCCTGAGCCAGGCGAGCCTAGGGGGCCCGGTCCGCCATGGCCCCGAGGCGTAGATGTAGTGGGGGAACTGATACGTTCGTCAGACCGCAGGTTTCCCACCTGTCGCAGCCTCCCCTCTGCTCCTCCTTCTTCTCGCGTCCCTGCTCAATGGCACCTGCGGTGCCCAGAGTTCTTTTTGGGGTCCCACCCGCCCACGCCGTAAAGAGGTGGTGGGTCCTCGGGCGTTTTCGCGCGGGCCCCGCAGGGTGCTCGGTGGCCAGCTTGCGCGCTTGCCGTTTTTCGGTCGGCGCGCCCCAGCAGCCTCCCGAGGGGGGGCCCTCCCCGGCGCGGGGGTGACAGGCGCCTCGCGCGGGGGGGGGGGTTCAGTGGCCCGCGCCGCGCGAGGCCGCGGAGCTCGCGCCAGGCGGCCAGACGCTGGCCGCGGGCGCCCGCAGGGCAGCAGGAAAAAGGAGGGCTCCTCCTCCTTGTCTAGCGTCAGAGGAGAAGGAGGTGAGGAGGAGGAGGGGGAAAACGAGGAGGAGGATGATGATGAGGAGGAGGAGGGGGAGGAGGAGGAAGAAGGGGCGGCCTGAGGGCCCAGGTGAGCTAGGCGAGCCTAGGGGGCCCGATCCACCTTGGCCCCGGGGCGTAGAGGCAATGCGGAAACCGTGAACTGCGTGGTTGGTGCTTAGCGTGTATGTCCCTTGCTTCGCCCGACCATACTTAGCGTGTGCGCCCTTGCGTTGCCTAGGGTGTCAACGGCTTCGGCTTCGCAGGGCCCGGAACCACATGCACGCCAAGAGTAGGACCATGACCGTTGGGGGTGATGGATATCATGGCCGGGGCCATGATATCTGCGTGGGTTTCATGGCCCTTCTTCTCCTCTGATTTCAGCGCGTCCCTAGGCCCCCCTGGGCCGCGTACGTGCCTCGGACCATGATTTGTGACCCCCCGTCGTGGACGTGCCCCCCTCGTGGGCGCCCCCGAGGAAACTGTGCGTCGGGGGTGAGCAACTCTCCTCTTTCTTCTTTCTTTTTTCTTTGCCAGGCCATGGGGGTT
>CAUYUJ010012492.1:379853-454170 GCA_963575745.1 Prorocentrum cordatum | reverse complement strand
AGAAAAAAAGCATGTCCAGTCCTTCTGCGCAGAGACGCTCCTGGAACCGTGGAGAGCTTGAGGACAACATGTATCGCCTGGGCAGTGTGTGAAATCTGTCCGCGGGAGGCCAGAGGCCTCAGCGATGGACCCCGGGGAGCCACGGACAAAATTTAACACGCCACGCTCGCGTCAAATTTTGTCCTCAAGCTCGGGGTCGCGGGACCCTCACGTTAAGTCTCGGTCTCGGGCCCAGTCCCCGCAGCAGATTTCGCCCACGAGTGGCCATGCCGCACACTGTGGCGGCCTTGGCGGGCCATGGGCTCGGGTCGGAGCCGTCGTAGGCGGCGTCGGGAAGCTCCTGGGGCGTCGTGGGGTCATCCTTGAGGGTGTCTGGGGCCGTCTGGAGCCACTCCGGGGCTCCCTGCGGGCATCGTCGGCAGCCGAAGCCTGAAACAAGCTGAGGGGAATGTATGGTTTTGGCCTCTTCGGAGTGTCGCTGGGGCCCTCGGATTTCGAGAATCCGGCGACTCGGCGCGTCCGTTTGTGCGGGAGGACAAGATTCAACGCCTGGCCAGCACGTTAAATCTTGTCCGCGCCAGGGCCGGGGCCTCAGCACTCGGCCCCTGGAGGCGCGGACAAAATTCAACACGGCACGTTCGCGCGAAATCTCGTCCCTGGGCGAATAGTCAGAATCATAATCAGAAGGCGGGGTGTCCCAACAGCGAGCGCGCACTGAAATGCACACTACGCTAAGAGAAATCATCGCTGAAACAACTCATTGCAGAAAAAAGTCGCTACTGGAGCAGTCCACGACCGACCGAAGGGGAGGGGAGGAAGGGAGTGGGGTAAACCTTGTGTGCAAAGTCAGAGCCATAATTTAGTCATGTTTGTGTGCGTGTGTGTGGTTGTTGTGCTTTTTTTATGTTCCGTCCAGATTTGTTTTGTGTGTTTTGTTGTGCTTGTGTGATGTGTTGTGTTTTTGTGTTTGTGCTGTTCCCCACTGGACAGGTTGGGGTCGCTATATATAGATATGAGAGAAAAAAAAAACTGCCACTCCAACCCTGCATACCGCGGCCGCCAGACCCCAAGTTGTCCCGAGTGTCCCGGTTATCCCGCCTCGCGCCCTCGACAAACACGACAGAACACACCCTGCATGCCGCGGCCGCCAGACCCCAAGTTGTCCCGAGTGTCCCGGTTATCCCGCCTCGCGCCCTCGACAAACACGACAGAACACACCCTGCATACCGCGGCCGCCAGACCGCAAGTTGCTCCGAGCGCCCCAGTTATCCCGCCTCGCGCCCTCGACAAACACAACAGAACACACCTTGCATGCCACGGCCGCCAGACTCCAAATTGTCCCGAGAATCCTGGGTGTCCCGCGTCGCGCCCTCGACAAACTCGACAAAACACCATATGACACAACAGAACATGACAGAGCAGAGCAAGAGCATGACAGAACATGGCAGAACATAACATATCAATATCATGACAACATAATGGACACCTGCATATCAAAAAAAACATACCCGAGCAGAACATGACATAACAGATGTGTTTGGTGTTTGTTCGTGCATGTGCCGCAATGGTTTGGACAGCCACGCAGGGGAGGGACGACAAAGAAGAGAGGAGGGTAGGTCTGATACAAAAGCCTCGAGGGCCACATCTGGGGCCAACCGAATGACGGAGAAAGGGGGCCGAGAGTGGCTAAGGATAGAAAAAGGGGGGCGAAGGATAGAAGCGGGAGGAGAACACGAGCGGCGCACCGAGGAGCAGAAGCCAAGAGAAAGGAAGTTCTTCGAATGATCATACAAGAAAAGGGCGAGGTTGATGACTACTGTAAGGCTCTGGCTTTGCACATTAACGACTGCTGCGGGGTCGTTCAAGGTGCGCCCGCCAATCCAAGACACGGGAGCAAAAGCGATGGCTCCACCAAAGCCTCTGCTGGCTTACATCCTTGGCCTCACGAGCCCTACGGCGGAAGTGATTCGGAGCCAGTTCACCAGTTCGCCGCGGCACCCGCATGAGTAAGCCTACCATGCGGCGCTGGCAAATATCGATGCGGCCCTCAAAGGTGGCGGCCAGGGGCCACCGGCTGCATAGATGGTCAAGCACAGGAAATACAGACCGTTGAATTTCGTCCTCGAGCTCGCCGGAGGCGCCCGGGCGAGTTTTATCGGGTTTTGATTGACAGGCCCTCTTCGCAAGCACGTATGCCTGCAATGTAGGTAAGACTAGGGCTGACCCGTGACCTACTGGCAACAACAACTGTCCGAGATGACACATGCGGCCAGATCAGAGATGTTGCCGAAGGACTTTCGTGATGACGTTTGGCCTGGACTTCACCTTTGCTTTTGCTGCCTGCTGCTGCGGCCTACGGCATGGTGCTGCTCGTTGCTCTTTTCTGTTGCTCCAGGAGACAAGCAATCAGGCCCCATGGAGCGTCGAAAACGATTCGACTGGGCCTGCGCAGAAGCCTCTCGCCTCTGCTCCGCACTGCCCTCGTGGAGGTAATATTGAAGCCTCTTGGGGCTGCTTGGAATCTGCGTGGAGACGAGCATCCAGGCTCCGTGGAGCGTCTGGAACGAGTCTGCTGGACCTGCGCAAAGCCTCTCGCCCATGCTGCGCCCTGTCCTCGTGGAGGCAAGCTGAAAACCCCTTGGGGGGTGGGCAGCTGCGTGGGGGCCTCTTACTCTCCTGGGCTGTCCTTGGCGCTACTTGGGCCGTCATTAGGTCGTCTGGGGCTCTCTAGGGCGCCTCTGGGGGTGTTTGGGGGCCCTTGCGCCGCTCTTTGAGCCTCTGTAGGGTCCTCTTGGGCCGTCTTGGGCGCCTCTTGCAAGACCGTCCTGGGGCCGTCGTGGGCCGTCTGGGGGCACTCACGGAAGCCTCTGAGGCTGTCTTTTGGGGGGAGTGTCGGGCTCCTCGAGAGCCTGCTGCAACGCCGTGTAGACAGGGGGGAGGGAGCGGGGACACCACATTCCCAACATGTACGCTTCCCAAGAGGATTGGGACGATTTGGGCCTTTTTGGGGCTGCCTTGGAGGCCCTGTTGGACCACGCTTGGAGCATCTGGGGGGCCTCGTGAGCCGTCGTCTAGCAAACTGATGCCGTGTTGGGGCTGTATTGGGTGCCTCTTCGGCCGTCGTTGGGCTCTGTGAGCCGCACATAGGGCGTGGCCCGAGGCCGACAGGGCTGTCGAAGCTGCCCCAGGAGCGCTTTTCGGCCTCCTGGGGCCTCTCGGAGGCAGAAAAACCCAAGTGGTGCACAGCGCCTGCTGGCGCGCGCGGGCTCCTGCAATGTAGAGGAGACGAAGGCTGACCCGCGGCCACCGTCCACGTCAACCAGCGTGTCCAGCGCGTGATTGTTGCTGTTTATGCTGCTTGCGAACAGCTTGCCTGATTGTGTTGGCTTGTTATATGCTTGCTTTCTGGCTTGCTGGCTTGCTCGTTGCTTGGTGTGTGCTTGCTTGTTTTCTGGCTGGCTTGAATGTCGGCTGGCTTGTTTGCTGCTTGCTACTGCTTGCTGCCGGAAACTGCACTAGGCTCCCTTTGGCTGAATGTTGGCCTGCTCATGCCTTCTTTGGGACTTCTTGGGCTACCTTGGAGCCAGGCTGGGTCTTGGGGGCAAGGGCGCGGTCGGAAGGGGCGTCTTGGGCCGCCCTGTGACGATCTTGAGCCGCCTTGGACCTGCACCATGGCAGGGAGGAAATTCGGAAACACACGCGCGTACGATTTCCCAACGATGCTCCATCGTGGCTCTGACCGTAGGTCGAAGGAGGCGCGCGAGCTGCGCGGGCTCGGGAACAGGCAGAAAGTGGCGCTACGGAGCATGCCCCTGGCGGCCTGCGGGTCTGGAACACTCTCCGAACAAACATCTTCGACCAGGTCGTCCGCTCAGACCCAGAGCCGCTCCAGAAGAAGGAAGGACATCAACAAAAACATACGGGACCCTGAATTCTCCTGGGTGGCCAGCGCGAGCCCAGAGCTCGAGACGGTTTGGGAGGCATCTTGGGGACCTTTGGGGGGTCTCTCGTCGGGCTTCGATAGCTTCCGGGGGGGGGGGGGGGCAACAAAAAACATCGATCGGGGCAGAGGCCCTCTTCGCAAGCGCGGGCTCCTGCACTGTAAGAGAGATGACGTTGGGCTCCAACTTTGCCTCCAGCATCTCGGAAACCAGCGCCAGAGATCGCTGCCACTGCTCGCCCTTCTCACACGCGCTGGCCCCAGCGCTGTAGGCAACCAGGGCGGAACCGTGGATACAAGTCACAGACAGCTCGATTTCCATCGAAACCGCGCAAGAAAGAGTCGCTCGTCTGCCACGACACCCCTTCGGCACAATTTGGGGAGAGGCCGTGTAATGATACTCGTTATTATCGCTGCCATGCTGGAGCGGATTGCCCCGCCTCGCCGCCGACGGAAAAAGTGTACTGATACTCTTGGTGGCAGCAGACCCTGAACTGATTTCTAGTGTACTGAAAAGTCCTACACCGAGAGCACTTTAGAAAGTAAACGGTTGCGTGGACCATTAGGGAACCCGATAGTGGAGAGCACGAGGGAGACCGTTGGGATCATAAAGGGAGGCCACAGGGGAGGCCAGGATGGAGGCCGCCAGGTAGACCACAAACAGGACCATCGGGGATACCATCAGGGAGACCTGGAGGGAGACAAGAAGCGCTCATATGGGAGACCAAAATGGAAGATCCGGCAAAGACCATCCATACGGGATAACATGGGACCAAACGAGAGACCAAACGGGAAACCATACGGAAGACCTTACGGCAGACTAGACGGAAGACCACACGGGAGACCATACGAGAGACCATAAGGGAGACCACGGACCCCCGAGTCCGGATCTCGAGGAGATTACCCTCGGCTGTGCTTAGATAAGTGATTAGGAACCTTCCTGGCAAACTGTTCGGAACAAGCCTGAAACGCCTGAACGGCATCCTGTACTGGGTGACGCGCGGGCGTTCCACCGCCCAGGGGTCGGTCCCCTGCCGATGGGCTCTCGGTGGTGGTGGTACATGGCCCTGCTGAATGGCAAGGCAAAAGCAACGCCACCGAATACCGCCTTAGGTCGGGCATGTCCCCCTACAGGCGGATTTTGGACGGAAAAACAATCATAAAAAACGGAAAAAACATACGATTTGTTTGTGACTTTTGTTGGGCATTCCTCCTGTAGAGGGACAGGGCCGACTTACATACAGCCACCCGGTGCAGGTGCGGTAGCCGTGGGCGCTCGGACTGGCGCCCTCTGGATCCGCCTCTAGAAAACCATCTAGCACGAAACTGCATGTCGAAGAGTACCTTGACATCTCGGGGGCGCGCACACATGGATTAGCGATCCGTGGATTTGGCGCGGGGTCGTCAAATCCATGGATCGGGGGAGGTGCCCTCCCCAAAATGCGGCTGGAGCCGCCTCGCTCGGCGGCGGAAATCCGCGATGACCCATGGAAACCAGAACCGTCGCATCAGACTCTGGAAACAAATATAACGTGACATCGCTGCCCTCGTGGGTGTGAAATCCGGCGGTCCCCCCGGAGGCGCCGAGCTGGGACGGCTCCACGGCAGCCCACAGAAGGCTCCGCAGGGCCACCGAGAGCCACCATAGACTCCTCAGAGAGGTCGGCTCGCGCGGTCCGGGGGGACGAGGAACTGCCTGGGCGTCCTCAGCGGGCGCTCTACATCACATGCAAGGCTGGGTCCGAAACCCGCCCCAAGGAGCGTCGCGGAGCGCACCCCCTGCCTGCGAGGGCCGAGCTTGAGGCCCCACTGGGCGCTCAAGAGCTCCACGGGCCGAGACCTGCTGGAGCAGCTGCATGCAGTTCAAGAGACCACCTTTTCATTCGGAGTTTCGACATTGCGCGGAAGGGGGGGGGTCTGGCTCCAGACATCTGCTTAGTGCGACTGTTTGGGGCCGTGTGTCCTACAAGGGGAGACTCCACCTGCTCGAAACAGGCGCCACAAAACAGCCAAGATCCACTCCAGGGGGGGGGGAGGAGGAGGTGCGAGGGCCCGCGCCGATCGGCAAAATAATGAATAAAAAACCGCTCATCAACTGGAACCCGTGTCTCGAGAAAAGATGCACCTCGACAAGCCTGGAAGGCGCCACCAGCACGTCTGGGGAAAGCAGGCACAAGCCGCCCGTGAAATGTCCACGTGCCCCTAGTACGTCGGAGAGCTGCGAGGGGCAAAGCCTTCATGCTGCGGGCGACGCAATGGCCATCGCGCTTCTCGGGAGGCCTCCCCGACTCGGCCTAGGGAGGAACCAGCCTTCTGGGCAAAGACAGTTGGCTTTCTCGCACGCGCCGATCCCAACGTGGTAGCTGACTAGTGTGTACCCGTGGGGCGCACTCGCCAGCGATCCGACAAGGGGAGCCCTGCGCCAGCCTCTTGGCGACGTCGCAGGGGCCTCTTGGGATGCTCCAGGGCTCTCTTAGGGGTCGTCGCGGGGGCCTCCTGGGCTGTCTCGTGCGCCATCTTCACAGCCGATGGGGCCGCTTGGGGCCCGTCGAGTACAAGCACTCGGGGGATCCATGGTTTGGGCATCCTCGGGCCCTCCTAGAGGGCCTCTCGGAGCCCTCTTGGGCCGACTCGGAGGCCTAGGGCCGTCGTTCTGGAGGCCGTCTTGGGCCCCGTCTCGGAGGCAGACCTAAGGGGAGCCTCTTGGGCCATGCCGGGACCCTCTTGTGCCGCTTTGGGGCTCTCTTGGGGGCCGCTTGGAGGCTTCTGGGGACGATTTCGGCCGTCAGATGCGCAAGACGGCAAGAAAGCTGATATCCTTCGAAACCTGAATCAAATACAAGTGGCACGAACGTGTCCAGGATCATACAAACACTCATGCTGGATGCGAGTGTCGTGAGTAATGTGTGCTGTGAGTGTTGTATGTTGTGTGCTGTCTGCGCGTGGTGTGTGTAGTGTTTGCTATGTGTGAGTCAGGTGTGAATATGTGCGTTCTGCGTGTTGTGTGTTTTAGATGTGTGTATTTGCGCCTGTTGTATGCTAGTGTGCGTTGTGTGTGGTGCGTGTGTTGTGTGTGTTGTGTGTGTGTGTGTTGTGGAATGTCTGTGCGCGCGCGTGTGTGTGTGTGTGTGTGTGTGTGTGTGTGTGCGCCTGTGTGTGTTTGCGTGTGTGCGCGCGTTTGTGTGTGTGTGTCTGTGTGTGTGTGTGTGTGTGTGTGTGTGCGTGCGTGCGTGCGTGCGTGCGTGCGCGTGTAGGTGTGTGTGTATGTGTGTGTTGGGTCCGGTGTGATTGACTTGCGTTGCCTCGTCACTGCGCGCGGGGCCGCGATCGCCAAAAAGTGTACACGTGTTTGTGTCATGTGCGTTGTAGATGTAGTGTGTGTGTCCGTGTGTTCTCTGAATGTGTTGTGTTGTGTGCGTGGTGTCTGTGTGTATGTGTGTGTGTGTGTGTGTGTGCATTCCCGCCCTCCGCGACCGCTCGCAGCCGTGGCCTCATTTCTGGACGCTGGACAGCGTGTGCGTGCCCAAGCCCGGCTCACTAGGGCGCGCGTGCGGATCGCCTCTGCCGCGCTGCGACGAAATAGGTGTGTGTGTGTGTGGTTGCCTGTGTGTGCGCTGTGTGTTTATGTGTGTTTCTTTGCGTTGTGCGTCGGAGCTCAATGTTGGGAGGATGTTTCAGGCGAAAATGCCTTTGTCCTAAGAATGGTTGTCAAAAAGGGATCGGAAGTTGGAAGATGTCTCAGCCGAAACTGCGATATTCAAGAGAATCGGGCTCAAAATCCTTTAATCCCATTGTGTTTTTGAAGGCTGTATGTTAAAATGGTTCAAAACAAAGCTGTGTTTTCGGACCGTGACGTCGCTATCTGCGTGAAGAATGCGCCCGATTTGAAGAATGATGAGGATGTCCTGAGCAACCGAACCGATGAACACGACGGAAGCCTTAATCAATCGCCTCTGAGCTGTACTCCCTCGGGGAGGCGCGCATGAGAAATCATTGTAATGTTCTCGGGTCCTCATGGGAATTCTCTTGGCGCCCTCTGGGGTCGACTCGGAGGCCTCCAGGGCCGTCGTGAAGAAAGATTAAAACGTCTCTGGGCCAGCTGGGTCCGTGTTAAGGTGCCCGAGGCGAACTTGAAAGATTCACGGGCCTTCTGGCTCAGGCCATACGGAAAACCTTCAGGGGTCTTCTGGAAACCTTCTTGGGGCCATCTTGCGGCCGGGTCATTGTATAGAAGCGTTGGGTCTCTGTTAACAGGAAATATCAGCCAGCGTTGCCTCCAAATAGATTAGACGACTCAAATCAAAAAATCAGAGGAATCAAGCACACTTGGAATCCGCAACTCAGCAAGCGAGCGAGCGTGCAAGCAAGCGCGCAAGCGCGCAATCAGGCATAGGCATAGGCGTAGGCATCGGAGTTAGGGGGGAAGTATAGGCATAGGCATAGCCATAGCCGTAGGAATTAAGGGGGGAACGGAACAATTAGTGAGGTTCGAGCTAGGACTCCTATAGGGTAAGCCTATTTGGAGAATGAAGGGGGGGCATACGAATTAGGGGGGCAACGGACCAATCAGTAGGGTTTGAGCTGAGACTCCTATAAGGCAACCCCATTTGGATAATCGTACTGAAACGGTCGTGCGCCGAGAGGCTGGGAACTGCATAAACACAAAAAAACAAGCACATGCCCCCCAATGTTCACTGATGTCTGAAAGCTCTGTTTGGGCCTCATCTGTTTGATACATACGGAAGGACGTATTGGGGTCGTTTAGAAGTTTCGTGGGCCGCTTGTCGTTTCCTGGACACTTCTCACACGCGCTGCCGCGAGCATTCCAGTGTAGACGACGTTGGGTTCCACCTTCGCCTCGCACATCTCGCTGAGCAGCGCCAGCGCCCACTGCCACTGCTCGCCCTTCTCGCACGCGCTGATCCCAGCGTTGTAGCTGACTAGGGCTGACCCGTGGACTCCGTCCACTTGCGAAGTGATGAGGCGCTGCCGTCAGGCGATCACGATGGATGGCGTCAGGTTCGCCTTCCACATGTCGCCGAGCACCTTGAGCGCCGCCTGATTGGGGAGCATGGGAGATGAGGAGGCTCGATCGGGCCATGTGCAAAACGCATTGGGAACGGAGGCGCGATGGAGCAGCCGGGGAGAAGAACACGGATGTCTTCCCATCCACCTCATTATCCTTTTGTTGCTTCTGTTCCTCCTGCTCCTCCGTTTCCGTCTCCTCCTCCTCCTCCTCCTCCTCCTATTCCTCCTCCTCCTGCTCCTCGTCCTCCTCCTCCTCCTCCTCCTCCTCCTGACTCCCTTATCCTTCTCAGTGCCCTCCTGATCATCCTCGTCCCTCTCATCCTGTCCCTCATCTTCCTCTTCTTTCTCCTCTCCTTCGGGTTTTCCCGCTTGTCCCTCTGCAGCGCTGGAACGCAGAGCGACAACACCCTTCGGCAAGGCGTCAAAAAAATGAGATTGCGTCGAAGGCGTCGGCAGGGCCCAGTCTCGCGGGGTCTTCCTCGGCCTCTCTCGGGGCTCTCTTCGAAGTTCCTGGGATATTCTTGGGTTCCTTTGGGAAGCTCATCGCGGCTTCAAGGCCGTCTCGATAAGGGCCTGGAGGGCGCCAGGACGGAACCCCAAAAAGCTTCGTGGTGTTCGTTTTGAAGGGCGCTCACAACGAACAGAGCGCGGCCTCTCGCGGGGTCTTCCTAGGCCTCCGTCGGGGCTCTCTTCGAAGTTCCTGAGATCTTCTTGGGTTCCTTTCGGGGGCTCCTCGCGGTTTCAAGGCCGTCTCGGGAGGGGCCTCGAGGGCGCCAGACGGAACAAAACAGAGCTTCCAGGTGTTCGTGTTGAGGGGCGCTCAAAACGAACAGTGCCCAGCCCGTGGTGGGGCCTTCCCAGGCCTCTCCCGGGCTCCCTTCGAAGCGTCTGAGATCTTCTTGGGCTCCTTTGGGACGCCCCCCCCCGGCTTCAAGGCCGTCTTGGTAGGGGCCTCGAGGGCGCCAGGACGGAACAAAAATGAGCTTCGAGGTGTTCGTTTTGAGGGGCGCTCGAAGAACTGTTTCCCGGGCCTCTCTCGGGCTCTCTTCGAAGCGTCTGAGGTCTTTTTCGGCTCGTTTGGGGGGGGCGTCGCGGCTCCAAGGCCCTCTTGGCAGGGGCCTCGAGGGCGCCAGGACGGAAACAAACAGAGCTTCGAGGTGTTCGTTTTGAGCGGCGCTCAAAACAGTGCCCAGCCCCTGGTGGTGCCTTCGCTGGCCTCTCTCGGGCTCTCTTCGAAGTGTCTGCGATCTTCTTGGGCTCCTGTGGGAAGGTCCTCGCGTGTTCAAGGCCGTCTCGGTAAGGGCCTGGAGGGCGCCAGGACGGGACCAAGAAGAGCTTCGTGGTGTTCGTTTTGAGGGGCGCTCAAGACGAACAGAGCGCGGCCTCTCGCGGGGTCTTCCTATGCCTCTCTCGGGGCTCTCTTCGCGAAGTTCCTGAGATCTTCTTGGGCTCCTTTGGGAAGCTCCTCGCGGTGCCAAGGCCGTCTCTGGAGGGGCCTCAAGGGCGCCAGGACGGAACCAGAAAGAGCTTCCAGGTGTTCGTTTTGAGGGGCGCTCAAAACGAACAGTGCCCAGCCCCTGGTGGGGCCTTCCCAGGCGTCTCTCGGGGCTCTCTTCGAAGCGTCTGAGATCTTCTTGGGCTCCTTTGGGAAGGTCCTCGCGGCTTCCAGGCCGTCTCGGTAGGGGCCTCGAGGGCGCCAGGACGGGACCAAGAAGAGCTTCGTGGTGTTCGTTTTGAGGGGCGCTCAAAACGAACAGAGCGCGGCCTCTCGCGGGACCTTCCTAGGCCTCTGTCGGGGCTCTCTTCGAAGTTCCTGAGATCTTCTTGGGCTCCTTTGGGGGGCTCCTCGCGGCTTCAAGGCCGTCTCGGTAGGGGCCTCCGAGGGCGCCAGGACGGAACCAAAAAGAGCTTCGTGGTATTCGTGTTTAGAGGCGCTCAAAACGAACAGAGCGCGGCCTCTCGCGGGGCCTTCCTAGGCGTCTCTCGGGGCTCTCTTCAAAGTTCCTGAGATGTTGTTGGGATCCTTTGGGAAGCTCCTCGCGGTGTCAAGGCCGTCTGGGGAAGGGCCTCGAGGGCGCCAGGACGGAACCAGAAAGAGCTTCCAGGTGTTCGTTTTGAGGGGCGCTCAAAACGAACAGTACCCAGCCCCTGGTGGGGCCGCAAAGAACGCGAAGGCGCGGGGAAAAGCACGCACCGGGAACCTCGTCAGCAGGAACGGGGCTGCTGAGCTTCCAGGGACGTCGAAGGGGCCAGTTTGGGCGCGCGGGGGAGGCCGCTGAGCTTGCAAGGCGCCTCCGGAAGCATATCGGAGCGCCGGAAGAAATCCCAAGAGAGCCCGGAGGAGGCCGCGGAGGGCCGGAAGAGGGCCCCGAGGCGCCAGAAGGTCCGGACAGGGGGCCCGAGGCAACCGAAAAGAACGCGAGGGCGCGGGGAGAAGCACGCACTGGGAGCTGGCAGGGAACCTCGTCAGCAGGAACTTGAAAGTGGCTCGTTTTCCATAGGAAATGCATCATTGTCCTTGGACCGTCTGGGGGTCCTCTTGGGAACCTCTTGGACCGTTTTGGATCGATCTTGGATGCCTCTGGGGGGGTTCGGAGCGTCGGGAAGCCAGAAAAGCGTGGAAGCGAAAAACCTTGGAAGAACCAATGAAAATCAACGATGTTGACCTCTCGGGGCTCTCTTGGGAGGCCTCTTGGGAGGCCTATTGGGCCGTTCCTGAGGCGGTCCCCTGGTCCGCCCCCCTCTCTTCGAAGCAGTTTGGAAGCCCCGTGGCACCTCTTGGAGACCTCTGTTGGGCTCCTGGGGGCCTCGTGGGCCTCTCTGGGCTCGTCTATCGCGCCCCTTGGGCTGTCGTGGGGCCTTCGAGGGCCTTCTTGGACGGTCCTCGGGCCGTCTTGGAGCCATCTTGGGCCGCTATTCGGGCCATCTTGGGGTCCCGTTGGCCTGTCTTGGGCGCCTCTGGGGCCGTCCTGGGGCCGCCTTGGACCGTCTTGGGGCCCTCTAGGACCGTCTGGGGGTCCTCTGGGGGACCTCGTGGGGAAGCCGAGAATAAAAATATAAAAAAAAAAAAAAACAAAAAAAAAAAAAAAACAAAAAAAAAAAAAAAATAAAAAAAAAAAAAAAAAAAAAAAAAAAAAAAAAAAAAAAAAAAAAAAAAAAAAAAAAAAAACACAAAAAAAAAAAACAAAAGAAAAAAAAAAAAAAAGAAAACAAAAAATAAAAATGAATATAAGAAACAAAAAAAAAAAAAAAAGAAAAAAAAATAAAAAATAAAAAAAGCGAGGAAGCAAAAAACCTCGGAAGAACCAATGAAAGACAACGATTTTGGCCTCTCGGGGCTCTCTCGGGAGGCCTCTTGGGAGGCCTGTTGGGCCGTCTTGGGGAGCTCTTGGGCCGTTTGGTGACTTCTTTTGGGTTCCTGGGGGCCTCGTGGGCCTCTCTGGGCTCGTCTATCGCGCCCCTTGGGCTGTCGTGGGGCCCCCTAGGGCCTTCTTGGGCGGTCCTCGGGCCGTCTTGGAGCCATCTTGGGTCGCTATTCGGGCCATCTTGGGGTCCCGTTGGCCTGTCTTGGGCGCCTCTGGGGCCGTCCTGGGGCCGCCTTGGACCATCTTGGGGCCCTCGTGGACCGTCTTGGAGCGGTCTTGGATGCCTCTGGAGGGGGGGGGTCGGAGCGTCGGGAAGCCGAAAAAGCCAGGAAGCAAAAAACCTCGGAAACAACAAATGAAAATCAACGTTTTTGGCCTCTCGGGGCTCTCTTGGGAGGCCTCTTGGGAGGCCTGTTGAGCCGTCTTGGGGGGCTCATGGGCCGTCTTGGGCCAATCTCGGGCGTCTTGGCCGGATCATTGCGCGTCTCGGGGCCCTCTTGGGCCGCCTTCGGGGCATCTTGAGCGGGTCGGAGCCGTCTTGGAGCGGCTCGGAAGCGTCTTTGGGCCGTCGGGGCGGCCTCCGGACCGTCTCGGAGCCGTTTCCCGGCATTTGGCGTTTTTTCCTTTCGGCACGCGGCTCCTCTATAGACTACTAAAACACTAAAACTGACCCGTGGCCTCCCGCACGTGGAATCTGTCCGACATGGTGTGGAAACAAAAAAAAACCCAAGAACCCTTGCAAACGAGCGAAACTCTGCTCCGAAGAAGCTTGCCACAAGTCACAGGCGTATCGGGACGTCCAGAAGATAACCTAACAAGGGTCCCAGGTAGTCCCCTCGAACACCAAAAACACGCATTGTCAGCGCGTGTCGCCGAACAAAGGCGCCACATGGTCAGAGCGTAGCATGACATGGCATTGTGTGGCATTGCGTGGTCAAGCCCTGCGTGTTCGATCATTGCGATGGGGTCAACCGAACGGCGGCGGCGACGGGGACGGCGGCTGCAGGAGCAGGGGTCCAAGCAGGGTCGGGAAGAGATTCGCTGGAGGCGTGGAAAGGCACCAAGACCAACACAGGGGGTTGTCTCCACAGGGGCAAGATGATCCTAGACTTCGGTGTTGCTTGTAATATTTCGGCCACCTTGGGAACCATAATATTACCACCATCCAGGCCCTTGGACGGGAGGAATGGGCGGAAGGGAAACGAGGCGATGCAAATGCAATGATATGCGGCGCCTGCACGTGCGATGGGCACGGCACCGCGTGCATGGCGGACGTCGCGGCCCGCGACGCCGTGATGGCGCGAAGCGCTCGCCGTCGCGACGTTCCCGTCCGTGCCGTCGTGTCCGCACTGGGGCCGCTGAGGCGCGCGGTGCGCGGGAGGTCTACCGACAGGACGCTGGAATAACTGTACATTTGGATTTCTTGGGCCGCGCTTGTGGGCGTTTTTAAATCGGCGGTTCGACATTTGGCGGAATGACGGGGGGTCTGGTTCTGGACCTCTGCATAATGCGACTGTATGGAACCGTGCGTCCTATGGGGTAGGGGCCCCACCTGCTTGAAACAGGCGCCAAAAACACCAAAGATCCACTCCAAGGGAGGGGGCGGGGATGCGCGAGGGCCCGCGCCGATCGGCAACACAATACATAGAAAACGATCACCTTCAGGAGTCTCGCCCGGGTCTGGACCTTCTCGGAGCCCTCTGCGAAGCGTCCCCTCGGCGCCTCTCGGGGACTTCGATGGCCTCCCGGGGGCTCCGATGGCCTTCTGGGGTTCTTGCGGGCCCTTTCCAGGGTACTCCAAATCCCTTATTACTCGGCCCCCCCCGCTAATAAAAAAACAGACCTCTCCAAATGCGACCTGATATTCTGGACCCCCGTCTTCGACGGGGCGCTTTAAGAAACCGGACCCCCTAAACCCCCCAGAGGACCTTTAGATCCCGCATCTGTATCGGGCTGGTTTGGGGCATCATAAGTTTTAGGCCCAACCACTTGTATATGAGTAATACATCATGATACTGGCATGCGTGCTTCATGTTATTATTAAAACGGACGCCAGTTGTAAAAATATCGCACCGGAAAAAAAAAAACGCTGCGTCTATGAACTTCATCTTGGCGAGCTGCCTCGTCTTTTTTTAAAAAAAAAATAAAACTCCCCATATGAACTATCTGATATTCACCCCATCGGAACGGCTTAACTTAGGCCTCGGCGCGCCACGCGCGAGGGCCGCCGCGATGACGCCGACAAGCCTCTGGTTCCCCCTCTTCCTCATGTTCCTCCTCCTCCTCCTCCTCCTCCTCCTCCTCTCCCTCCTCCTCCCCTTCTTCCCCCTCCTCTTCCTCGTCGTCCTTCCCCTCCTAAGCATCATCGTCCTCATCGTCATCATCAGCATCATCATCATAATAATCATCCTGTGCCTCCTCTCCCGCATCCTCAGGCATGCCCTGGAAGGGCCCGAAGGCGGCAAGCGTGTTCACAACGAATTCAAGCCCCCCCCCAGAAGCAATGACGAACCCGAATGGCCAGAGAGGGCCGCGGCCGCTCAAAATTGCTCATGAACCTAAACTTTCGGAGGTCAGCGCGGTTTCCCTTGATCGGCATTTGACATTCCACGGCGGTGCCAGGCATTCCGCGCGCAGGGGAAGGGATGTGGACCTGCGCCGATCCAGGAAATCCACGCGGACCTCCGAAAAAAATGTTGTGGATGCCCGAAAAACCAGACACGGCCGTGGCCGCCGAATCGGACGAATGCCCTGGGGGGGGAGGGCTTTGGCCCGGAGACTGAGGACGACTCGCTTGTTCTGCATCTATGCATTACACCTCCTTGAATCCCCCCTCCCTCGCGCCCCCCCTCTCCAGTTATAATTCGGTTTGGTCGTGTCCACGCTGCTCAAAATCATCACCCGCTCCCCATCCACTCCGCGAGTCTCCAGCCATGATGGTGGCCTCTAGGGGAAAGGCGGCGGCGACGACGACGACGACGACGACGACGGCGGCGGCGGCGACGATGGCGACGACCACCCGCGCGCAAGTCCAAACCCAAAGCATGAGGCCCCAGAGCATCACAGGAAGAGAACAGCTCAGCTGTCACATCGGCCCCGTCGGGGCCAGCTGAATCCCAGTGCACATCCCAATGCATTGGGGTTCGCATTGGGGTTTCAGTTGAGGGCGCAGTTTCTTGATCGCGTTTGCCGCTGGGCCTCGACTTGCGCGGCGTTCGCCCTCGTGGCCGAGTTCACCCAGCGAGTCGCGCCGCTGCGCACACGCGGTGCGCGCGGGGGGCGGGCAGCGACATTTGCATCGGTGCCTCAGCTCCCCTCCGCAATTAGACGTCGCAACGGACAGATGCGTCTACCAAGCCAGCTAATAGCACACAGTAGTCATGCGGGTACGTCTGAGACGATATGAGTAGCGCAATGGTGCTGTCCACCCACTGTGTTTTGGGCCAGCCATGAGCACGTGCTGACGCATCTCGCGTGTGCAGCTTCGCGACGTCTGCCTTGCAATGTGTTGTCTTCAAAATTCCCATGCGCATGTGTGCCTGCTTGCTTGCTCGCCGAATGGTCACAATTGAGCTCAGTGTAGAATGTACATATACGGGCTCTGTTGTAGCCGAACCGGATGCCCCAAGGAATGCAATGCAACGGCGTGCTGGTATCATCAACCACGTATCTGAGAAGTCTGGCATCCAGTAGAACAACGAAATTAACGGTTGCCCTGCAGACGCGCGAACGTCACGCACGCGACCAAGGAAACAAAGAAACGCATGCACGCCTTGGGCAACACAGGGTGGGCGAGGAGGACGCGGAAGAAGCGGACGAGGCGGGCGCGGAATGTGAAAGCGGGGAGGGGGGGGGGATTGCGACGAGGGGGCGGGGGATGAGGAGGAGGGCGCGCGGGGTGCGTGCGCGTTGCGCGGCGCCGCGCGCGTTGTGCGCGGGGGTGGTTGGTGGCGAGGGGGGGCGCGCGTGTGTTGTGTGGTGAGGGTGTGTGTGTGTAATGTGTATGTTATGTGTTATGAGTATGTGATATGTGTATGCTGTTTGTATTGTATTGTGTGTGTGTGCGTGTGTTGTGTGAGTTGCGCCGTGCGCGCTGCGGTGCGTGTGCGCCGCGTGCGCGTGCGCGCGCGCGCGCGGGGGGGGGGGCAAGAAGAGAGGGCGACGATGAACAGGGCGATGCAAGACTGGCAGGGCGGGCATGCGAGGGGGAGAGAGAAAGAGGAGGGGGAGGGAGGAGGGGGGAGGAATGATGATGAGAGAGGAAGACGATACGAGGGGGACCCCGACGCAGCGGAAACAGATGCAACCTCGCCGCAACGCTGCTCCCCGCGACCCTAAATGCACGCTGGTCATGCAGCGGTTCTCCATCTCGACCTCGTATCCTCCGCCCCCCCCCCCCCCCCACCCCCGGCCAACCCCCCCTCCTCCCCCACGTCCTCCCCCTCCCCCCCGCCTCCTCATCGGCGCCCCGCCCCCCCCCCGTCGCCGCCGTCAGCATCGCCGCGCCCATCGACATCCCCATCGTCGCATTCCCATTATCACCTGCATTATCCACATCGCATCCTTCTCATCATCGCCCGCCTCCTCCGCCTCCTACTCCCCCTTCTCCCGGCCCCCCCCCTCCCCCCCCCCCCCCCCCTCCCTTTCCGCCTCCTCCTTCTCGTCGTCCTCCTTACCCTCGCCGTCGCCACCCTCCTTCTCTTTCTCCTCCTTGATGTGCTGGTCGCTTGCAACTGCCCCAGTGCTGTCCAATTCCCCTCGCGGGCGGCGGCGCGCGCAGTCGATTCCTGCTGGGTCGATGCGCGATCCCTCAGCACGGCGTCGCGCCCCCCCAGCCCGCGCGCCGCGCTGCGCTGCGGGCTCCACGTGCAACGCGGCCTGGGCGGATGCTCGCGCAGAGGCGCCCCAAATGTAAACGCCCATTCAAACAGCGCGCATCCTGCGACTCATCGAACGAGGTGGCCCCGGGAATCGCCTCCGCGCGATGTAAAACTGAAAACGGATGCACTTGGGTCATGCTCGGCACAGACCCGTCAAAAATGCGAAGTGGCACGCCGCCCAGAGACAGCTGGACAGCGATAGGCGAGGCCCACGAAAACGCTCCTGCATTGGGCGCGAGCGGCGTTGCAAGGGGCGAGCACGCGATGACTGGCAGCAGCGACATCGTCACAGTAGAAGCGATCCTGCAAACAGTGGCAGCCATGTGCCCTTCAGAGCGAAATCTGAGCGGGTCAGCCTGCTCTGTGAATCTGCTAACGCCCGATGGCCAGATCTGCGACAATGGCAGGAGACAGCGATGTCGCGCAACAGCGCGTTGAGCGACTCGTCGCGGTAGCAATGGCATAACCGTGGCGAACCTTGAAGCGGGGCCCTGCGAGGGCCCTGTGGCGCGAGTAATTCAGAATCTCAAGGCGTTTGGATGTCGCTTTGCGATATCACTGTTCCCCCGGATCTGCCGCTCTTTCCTGCCCCCCGATCCCCCATCCGCTCATTGCCCACTCCCGCCCGTCATCGCGTCGCCCTCTGCGTAGCGATTGCGCCCGGATATCAGATTTGCCACCCCCCCCATGGCGGGCAGAAAGGAAGTGGGGGCGGGGGGGGGCGCGCCGGCGAACGTCGAGGCGAGCTCATTCGCGGCGGCCGTTGCCATCGCCCGACCGACCTCCCTTCAATTGTTATAAAAAAAAGCCCCCACAGTCCTGAAAGCCGCGTGGCGCATCGGGCGGCAGTTTGGCGCGTGCTGCAAGCCCGCGACTGGCAAAAAACTGGCGAGGGCGCTCACGGCATTCCTGGTGGCGGCCGCCCCGCGCGCGCCGGGGGGGGCGGGGCGCTGTTTCAATTCTGATGCGAAGCACTTCAACGACAAACCAACCCCGACGAGGTCTTCGGAAACTGCCTGCCCGCCGCATTGGACCAGTAACGAATTGGAAAAGCCAACGCGGCCGCTGACTCTGCCGCCTGCAGGCTCACGCGGCCTTCATGATGATGTCTATTCTGAAGAATGACGTTCCTACTACGGCGGGGCACGCTGGGGCGGGGCGAGCTGGGGCGGGGACCTATCAATGTCAGTGCTACATATCGGCCGTCGTCGTCACCGTCGTCGCGATGGCCATCGACGTCGCGTCAGTCGCGACCGTCGCGGGCCCCCGCCGTCGCCGGCGCCGTCGGCGCCCTTCATCGCCCAACGGTCGCTCGACATCTTCGCCCCCGCGGCGCGCCCGCGCTCCAGGCCGACCTTGCGCGATCATCCGCGTGAGATATTCTTCTACTAGGTTATCTGATAATGCGTCGCTAACCGCGAGCGGGCACGGGCACCCTGCGGTGCGCCCCCGCCGTCGCCATTTCTACAAGCCACGTTGAAGTGCGCATCGGGGCCTGGCGCTCGGGCGCCATCAGCAGCGCGGGCCGCCCCTGGGGAGATAGAACGGGGGGGGGCGGAAGGGGAAGGGGCGAGTCGCGAGGGCAGGTGCAAGTCGACGAGCAAGGATCAGTGATTACCGAAGAGGCAGGAGGCGCCCGGATTGAGATCAGGAGATGTCGAGGTGAACCAATGTGTCTTGCTGGAGAACTCGCGACATGCGTTGGCCGCGCTGCGCATGCCAACTGCGTTTTGTTTCGTGAAAACCTTTTGTGAGCGGCGCCGCTCGATCCAATGGCACCGCCCCCTAGAATCGATCGCAGCCCCGCGCGTCGCGCGGTCCTCGCTCGATCTCCTGGCCCCCGCCGACGTCCGAGCCCTCTGCTCGGGCGCACGGGGGGATCCTGGGCGGCGAGGGGAGGTGCAGGTTGGCGAAACCAAAGCGCAGTGCAAACCCCAATGCAAATCCCAACGCATTGGGATTTGCACGGGGATTTGCGCGGCGGTTTGCATTGGGATTTGCATTGGGATTTGCGCATGGACTTGCACGTCGGTCCTGCTCGCCCGACAGAGCCGCCTCCAGCCGCCTCGCCTCCTCGGGCGGCAGCTAACAAGAATGCCCTGGGCGCGCCGCCTCCGCCGCGTCCGTCGCCGCGCGCGCCGCGCCCGCCGCCGCCAAGGCGCCCGCGGCAGACGAGGGTTTCGAACCTGCGCCTGCACCCGATGTTGCCGCAGCCGCCGCGCCGTCGTTCTGGCGACGTGCTGCTGATGCCGATCGCTCGCCGCCCACGCGGCGACTCGGGGACGCCAGTGGGCCAACGTCCGAATAGTCCGCTGGCGCATCCTTCGATGCCCTCGCCGAAAGGTCTGGCTGGCACGACTCGTCGTCGACGGGCATGCCATCGCGCTGCGCCAGCTCTCGGCTCTGCTTGAGCGCATCCTGCAAGGTCGCCTCTTCCTGCTTCGCCTTGCCCGTCTCCTGGTGCTGCTCTGTCACCCTCGGTCACGGTGTTGCCATCATCGTTCATGCCATCCGCCGCCATCGCAGCGAGCGCCCCTACGCTGTGAGCTGGTTCGCTGCTGGCTGGTCGACTCTCGGGCCCACACTCCTCCTTGACCGTCTGCGTTGCGATCTCATCCTCGCTGCGCATCGCCCCAGCCTTGAGGCGCGCGCCGATGTAGGTATCCCACACGCCCTTGGCGGGCAATGAAGAGTACCCTCGTGAATCTCCTGATGGGTTTTTGCCCATCGAGCCAAAACGGCTGGGCTACTCCCCTGTATCCTATATGTTAGTGAGGGGGTCTCCTACAGCGACCATTCGCAGGCCATGGCTGTTAACCTCTTGGCCCGCGGAATGAAAACACAACAAAACCAATTTGACAGACGAAGCGCCTTGAAATTTTCAAAATTACGCTGAGCACTGATTTTTGCACGGCCTGTTTTGCCATCGGCTGCTTTGCAATATTCAGAATTCCACGGGGCATTGATTTTTGCCAGGCATGTTTTGCCATGGGGCGATGTGTCATCGATTCAAAAGCGGGGAACCCCAGGCGATGCTCATTGGTACAACGCCCAAAGGGTTTCCGAAACAAACAGCGCACATGTTGGATTTGGCGCGCGGCGTACGCGAGTGAGAAAAAGCAGAGCCCGCTTCTCTAGGGCAAAGGGCGCGCGCCTAGGACGCAAAAAAAATAAATAAAGAAGACAATCAAAAAAAAAAAAAAAATAAAGATAAAAAAAAAAGGAAAAAAAAAAAAATAAAAAAAAATAATAAAACAAAAATAAAGAAAAAAAAGCTTCAACGTGCGAGCGCGTCCACCGCGCAAAAAAAAAAAAAAAAAAAAATAAAATATCCAAAACCAGAAACGGAAAAAATAAAAAATAAAAAAAAAAACAACAGTCTCAAAACGCTACGAGCGACGGGAAAAACCGTCCGCTGCTCGGCGATGCGCACACCTGTCGCGACATCACTCGAGAACGTCGCAATACCATTTGTTCCCGTCCAACTTTGAAGACGGCGCTGCGTAACCAAAGCGCGCGCGGGCGCGCCAAAATCGAAGCAAACACGCACGCGCACACGCACGCACACACACACACACACGCGCGCACACACACACACGCACGCGCACGTAGCGAGCCAAACTTTTGAGTCGCGACGGGTACAAGCTAGACCAGGGCGCGGCTAACATAATTGACGGCAGCGCAAACATATTTCTCTCTCTCTCTCTCTCTCCCTCTCTCTATCTCTCTCTCTCTCTCTCTCTCTCTCTCTCTCTCTCTCTCTCTCTCTCTCTCTCTCTCTCTCTCTCTCTCTCTCTCTCTCTCTCTCTCTCTATATATATATATTCAATATCATCTGTAAATGGAAACAAAGAAAACGGATCGCGGTATATTGCCCAGCAGCCAGCCCGGAAACGCACCCGAACGGGCTCCGCGCCCCACGGGTGCCGCAAGGAGAATTGTCGAATGCCGACGCGCACTTCCGCGCCGCGAAAGGGCCCCCATGCCGCTGGAGCTTCCGCCACCGCCCCCCCTTTCCCGTAGTGCAAAGGCTTCATCGTCTCAAACGCGCGGGTCCGCAAGCGATGTTGCTTTCTGGACCGCCAGACGGCTTCCCCACAATATCCGCGCGCATGTTGGGCTTGGAGCTTAACGTGCGGGACTGAGAAACGTACTCATTATACAAAGCAGCGCGCGGCCTGGAGAAACGCGAACTTAACCGCCGCGCAATCGGGAGGAGCATTGGCCGAAGAACGGCCGTGACCCGGCCTCCGTCGGCCTCCTCAAAAGGCTCCAGAAAAATTCATTTTCAGTTGCGGCACTTAGATGTCGACTTCTATATTCTGGAAAATGCAGAATTATCCCGCGCGCGCGAGCGCTGGTGACCCGGCCTCCGTCGGCCTCCTTGAAGGGCTCCAGAAAATGTCAGATTTAGTTTTGGGAATAACATGTTGACTTTTATATTCTGAACAATGCAGAACTCTCCAGCGCGCGCGAACGCCGGTGACCCGGCCTCCGTCGGCCTCCTTAAAGGGCTCCAGAAAAAAAAAAAAAAAAAAAACAGATTTAGTTTCGGGAATCACATGTCGACTTTTATAATGTAGACAATGCAGAACTCCCCACGCGCGCGCGGGTGACCCGGCTTCCGTCGGCCTCCACAAAGGGCTCCAGAACAGAACAAAACAAAAAAACATGTTCAAACGCGGCACTTACATGTCGACTTGTATATTCTGGACAATGCAGAACTATCCCGCGCGCACGAGCGCCGGTGACCCAGCCTCCGTCGGCCTCCTGAAAAGGCTCAAGAAAAATTCAGATTTAATTTCGGGAATAACATGTCGACTTCTATATTCTAGACAATGCAGAATTCTCCAGCGCGCGCAAGCGCCGGTGACCCGGCCTCCGTCGGCCTCCTCAAAAGGCTCCAGAAAAAATCAGATTTAGTTTCAGGAATAACATGTCGACTTTTATATTGTAGACAATGCAGAACTCCCCACGCGCGCGCGCGGGTGACCCGGCCTCCGTCGGCCTCCTTAAACGGCTTTTCAACCAGCCAACCTGCCTACCAGCCGGCACACCAGCCAACCAACACACTGGACTTAACCAACCAACCGGCGCACGCGGAGCCTTACGTGTACAAACTTGTAGATAGGCGAGGATTATCGCGCCCCGCGATGCGCGGCGAACTTCGCGCCCCTGCGTCGCCGCCCTGGACAAGGGCGGCTCTCCTGCCCGGGCCGCGACGCGCGAGGCGCAATAATCTTCGCGCCCCCAGGGGTGACCAAGTGCGAAGGCCTTGGGCGGCCACGTGTTTCAGAAATATGAAAACCCACGGATGCAAAGCACAAAATGAGTATGCAGGCGTACAGTGAAGGTCTTCACCTAAGGTGTGACATAAGGAACGAATGCCCCCACCTCGGCACGCGGATACATGCAGGGGCGACAACGGGGGGGCCCGAGATTGGAGCTGGACCATAACGCAACCACCGTTCAATTATGTCGAGCCAGTGAGCTCCGAACCGCGTGGCCGAAGGAACGGGGGGGGCTCTTGCGAGGAACTGGACCTCAATGCCCCATACCTTGGCATGCGGATACATGCAGGGGCGACAGCTCCAGCGCGCGCCCCGCAAGGAACGGGGGGGCCCGAGATTGGAGCTGGACCATAACGCAGCCACCGTTCAATTATGTCGAGCCAGTGAGCTCCGAACCGCGCGGCCGAAGGAACGGGGGAAGCTCTTGCGAGGAACTGGACCTCAATGCCCCATACCCTGGCACGCGGATACATGTAGGGGCGACAGCTCCAGCGCGCGCCCCGCAAGGAACGGGGGGGCCCGAGAACGGAGCTGGACCGCAACGCAGCCACCGTTCAATCATGTCGAGCCAGTGAGCTCCAAACCGCGTGGCCGGAGGAACGGGGGGGGCTCTTGCGAGGAACTGGACCTCAATGCCCCATGCCCTGGCGCGCGGAACGGGCGAAAGCTCCAGCGCGCGCCCCGCAAAGAACGGGAAGGCCCCGGAGAGGCGCAGGGCTCATACGCGACCGCCGTCGCATTGCGCCGAGCAAGCGCAAGGAACCGAGCCCCCCCGTGGAGCCCCGTTCCTTAGACCGTCCGCCCCGATCGACAAAACGAACCCGCGCGTCCAAAATCGCAAGGAACACCGGGGGGGGCTCGCCGCCAAAAAGGCAGCGGAACGCATGCAAACCTAAGGAACGTCCGAGCCCCTTTTGAAAAGTAAGTGTTCCTTACTCAAGGCGCTCACTGTGCGCGCCTCCGTCGGCCTCCAGAAAGCTTCACAGAAAAGTTCAATTCAGTTTTTGGATTTACAAGGCGATCTTCGTATTGTGGGCAATCCAGAACTTCCTACACGCGCCCGCGCCGCGGCGCGCGCGCGCGTGGTGAGTTCTGCATTGTCCACAATAAAAAGATCGCCCTGTAAATCCAAAAATTGAATTGGACTTTTCTGTGAATCTGTAAGGAGGCCGAGGGGAGCGCGTAGTTCTGTATGAGGACACTACAGAACTCACCACGCGCGCGCGTAGGGAGTTCTGTATTGCCCACAATCTCATGCAGAACTGCGCGCCTCCGTCGGCCCCCTTACTACTTCACAGGCAAAAATAAATTCTGTCTTTGGCTTTACAAAACGATCTGCTTATGGGGGGCAATCCAAAACTCACCGCTCGCGCGCGCGCGGAAACCAAATGTGAAACTGAATTCTCTGGCCCCAAGGACTCGCCGCACAATGGACAAATGCGTTGGGAACCGCAGCGCGCGCCGCAAAGTCGCGCGCGCGCGTTGGACAATGAGCGGGGAATTATATTGCGCAGCTCAAGGTCGCGCGCGCGCGCCCTTGCGCTGCGCACTGTGGTTTTCTACGCATGTGTCAACGATGTCAGCCTGAAAATCAATAGGGGAAACCCTAAGCAAAATTTAGTTCTCTGAATCCAGGAGATGGCCACACGATTAGCAAATGCGTGGAAAACCACAGTGCGCAGCGCAAAGACGCGCGCGCGCGACCTTGCGCTGCGCACTATGGCTTCCCACGCATGCGAACTCGAAGTCCAAATCGGGAATGCATCATGTAAACAATATTTCTCTGGCCCCAACAGATGGCCATGCAGTTGATAATTGCGCGGGAAAGCCAGCGCGCAGCGCAAGGTCGCGCGCGCGACGTTTCGGTGCGCACAACGGTTTCGCCCTATAAATTTGTGAACGATGTGAACGCGAAAACCAAACGATGCGCAATTTAATACTCGTCCCAACAGATGACCATACAAGCGGAAACCATAGTGCGCAGCGCAAAATCGCGCGCGCTGCGCACTTTGGTTCCCGCGCGTTTGTCGTCGGTGTGAACGCGAAAACCCGAAGGGAAAACCCGATTTGAAATGTAGTTCTCTGGCCAGACACTTAACAAATGCGCGGCGCCCAATGGTTTTCCACGAGCTGTTAAGTGCATGGCCATCAGCGCGCCATGGTTTTCCTGCGCCGGCTGCCGCGGCTTGCTGTGACCAGCGGACGACCAATAGTGGGCCATGGGTGCAAACGCGAAGAGGATTTCGCCCAAACGGCCAATCACGGGAAAAGAATCCACGGGGGGCGGGCCAGGGGCATCGGGGTTATGTTTTCGTCCCAAGGAAATCGGGGGGGCGAGGGGGGGGGACCTCCTGCGGTTAACCCGCGACATTCCCGGCTGCGGGGCCCGCCGCGTGCGCAAAATTTCCATCCGGGCCACTGCCCGATCTCGCGCAATTGCCGGCCGGGTTCGCTGAATTCCCAGCCAGGTCACCAACCAAAATCGCCGAATTACCGGCCGGGTGCGCGGAGTTACCAGCCGGGCGCGCGGGAATTAACAGCCGGGCTACCGGCCGGGTGCGCGGAGTTGCAGCCGGGCTGCCGGCCAGGCAAAGGGCCGGCCGTCTGCGGCGTTCTGTAGCAGCGCTGTAGCTCCGCTACAGAATGTGCTGCAAGGCCAAGGGCCGGGCTACCAGCCGGGCTACCGGCCGGGTTACCGGCCAGACTGGGAGTTAACAGCCGGGTTACCAGCCGGGTTACCAGCCGGGCTGGGGCTAACAGCCGGGTTACCGGCCGGGCGCGCAGTTAACAGCCGGGCTACCAGCCGGGTTACCAGCCGGGTTACCAGCCGGGCTGGGGCTAACAGCCGGGTTACCGGCCGGGCGCGCAATTAACAGCCAGGCTACCAGCCGGGTTACCGGCCGGTCACCGGCCGGGTTCGTAGAATTACCGGCAGGGTTACCGGCCGGGTTCGTGGAGTTACCGGCAGGGTTGCCCGCCGCGTTCGCGGACTTACTGGCTGGGCTACCGGCCGGTCACCAGCCGAGCTATTGGGTGGGCGAGGAGCCAGCCCGCTGGGTACCAGTCAGGGTGGGCAGGGCTGCTTGCCGGGCCAGGCCCCAGGCCGGGGGCGACCGGGCTGCGCTGAACACGGGCCCCACATGGCCTCGGCGCTTTCCCCTCGCGCATAATATGGAATCCCGCCCTAACGCGCGGCGGCATTGCCCCTTGCAACCGTATGTTCGCCTACCTACGTAGTGGCCCATGGCCATAGTGCGTGTGGCTGCATTTCCGCGCTCGCATATTGTGTTTATTTCCCACGCAGAAAGGCCCGCGGCCGCCGCGCGCCGAATGCACAGCTCGCGCCCGCGCGCGCGCGTAGTACGCTGAGCCACTTGGCCGACGTGCTACAACCCCATGTTAACTTGGAAATCCATTCGGCCACCGCTGAAGGGGCCGCTTGAGTTTCCAGGCAAACATAGCGGCCCGTCTATTGTGGGCACAACAGAATTCACAGCTCGCGCCCGCGCGCGCGTGGGCGCGTTGCGCGCTCAGCCACATGGTCGACATGCTCCAACCACATGTTAACTTGGAGATGCAGTCGGTCACCTCTCAGGGCCACCTTCGTTCACAGGCCAACACGGCGGCCCTTCTTTTGTGGGTAACCCAAGATTCACGACTCGCGCTCGCGCGGTCGCGGGCGCGCGCGCGCGGTGGCGCTTTGTAAATCGAGCCACCTAACCGACACGCTACGAACTCATGCTAACTTCGAAATCCAATCGGTCACCGCTAAGGGACCATTTGAGTTTCCTGGCCACAACATGGCGGCCCTTTCTAATGTGGGTAGTCCAGAAGTCACATCTCGCGCGCGCGGGCGCGTTGTACGCTAAGCCACGTGACCGACATGCTACAAGCCCATGTTAACTCGGAATACAATCAGTCACCGTTAATTGGCCAATTAGATTTTCCATGCCAACATGGTGGCCGTTGTACGGTGGAAAAAAATAAAGAGTTCACAGCTAGCGCGCGCGTGGGCGACGTGTACGCTGAGCCACCTGGCCGATACGCGACAACCCCCATGTTAACTCGGAAGTTCAATCGGTTACTGCGGAGGGGCCACTTGAGCTTCCATGCCAAAATAAAGGACCCGATATTGCGGGCAGTACGGCTTTCAGAGCTCGCACGCGCCGGGGGGGGGCGCGCGCGCGGGCGCTATGTGCGTTCAGCCACATGCTACAAGCCCATGTGAACTCGGAATTCCAATCGGTCACCGCTCAGGGGCCACATGAGTTTCCAGGAGACAGCGGCCCTTCTATTCTGGGTAGTGCAGGATGCACAGCCCGCGCGCGCGCGTGCGCGCGTTGTGCGCTGAGCCACTTGGCCGACATGCAACAACCCCATGTTAACTTGGAAATCCATTCGGCCACCGCCACGGGGCCGCTTGAATTGCCAGGCCAGCACGGCGGTCCTCTGTCGTGGATGATACAGAGTTCACAGCTCGCGCCCGCGCGCGCGGGCGCGTTGTACGCTGAGCTACTTGGCCAACATGGCACAACCACATGCTAACTAGGATATTCAATCTTCTACCGCAACGGGCAACTTTTAGTTTCCAAGCAAACATAGCGGCCCTTCTGGTGTGGATAGTTCGTAAGTCACTGCTCGCGCGCGCGCGTGGGCGTCCTTTACGCTGAGCCACTTGTGCGACATGCTACAACCCCATGTTAAATTGAAAATCCAGTCGGCCATCGCTAGAGAGCCACTTGCGTTTCCAAGCCAATACGGCGGCCCTTCTGTTGTGCGCGATGCAGAGGTCACAACTCGCGCCCGCGCGTGCGCGCGGGTGCGTTGTACGCTGAGCAACTTGGCCGACATGCGGCAACCCTGGGTAAACTGGGAAAACCAATCGGCCACCGCTAAGGGGCCACTATGGCTTCCAGGCCAACATGACGGCCACTCTATTGCGTGCAATAAAGAATTTACAGCTTAATCGGCACGCTGCCAACTCATGGTTACTCGGAAATCGAATCAGCCAACGATAGGATTGCACTTCACTTTCCAGGCGATCGTGGCGGCCCTTCTACTATGGGCAACCAAGTGATCCAGAAGTCGCAACTCGCGCGCGCGCGGGTGGGTGCGTTGAGCGCTGGACCACTTGGCCAACGTGCCACGAACCAGTGCTAACCTGGACATCAATCCGGGGTTCCAAGCCAACACGGCGGACCTTCCACTTTGGATCAGGGTTCGCAGCTCGCGCCCGCGCGCGCGCGGGCGCGTTGCGCGCTGAGCCACTTGGCTGACATGCTGGAAGCCACCGCAAAGGGGCTGCTTGAGTGCGCAGGCCAACGTGGCGGCCCTTCTACTGCGGGTAGCGCGAAAATTCACAACTCGCGCGCGCGCGGGCGCGCGCGCGAGGCGCCTTGCACGCTGGGCAACTTGGCCGACATGCTACAAACCCATGTTTAACATGGAAAATACCATCGGCCACCGCTAAGGGGCCACTTGAGTTCTCAGGCCAACGTGGCGGCATTTGCATTGCGGAGAATACAGGGTTCACAGCTCGCGCCTGCGCGCGCAGGCGCGGGCGCTCTGTGCGCTGCACAACTTAACCGGCATGCTGCGACCTTTTGCTAACTTGGAGGTCCGTCGGTTACTGCTAAGGGGCCACTTAAGTTTCTAAGCAAACATGGCGGCCATTCTATTGTTGGTGATACAGAATTCACAGCTCGCGCGCGCGAGCGCAAGCGGGCGCGCGCGCGTGGGCCCGTTGTACGCTGAACCATTTAACCAAAACGCTACAAACTCGAGCTATCTCGGATATTCAATCGGTCACCGCTAATGGGCCGCTTGATTTCCAAGGCCAGCATGGCGGCCCTGCTATTGCGGGTAGAACTCACAGCTCGCGCGCGCGCGTGGGCGCGCTGTGCGCTGAGACACTTGGCCGACGTTCTAGAAGCCCATGTTAAATTGGAAAAAGAAATCGGCCACCACTAAGGGGCTGCTTGAACTCCGAAGCCACCATGGCGGCCCTTCTGTTCTGGATAACGCAGAGCGGCGGCTCGCTCCCGCGCGCGCGGGCGACTTGTGCGCTGAGCCACTTGGCCGACATGCTACATCCCCATGTCAATTTGACAATCCAGTCGGTCACCGCTGGGGGGCCACCTTAGTTTCCAGGACAGCACGACTGCCCTTCTTTTGTGGATAACGCAGAATTCACAGCTCGTGCCCGCGCGCGCGCGCGTGGGCGCGTTGCGCGCTGAGCCACTTCACCGACGCGCTACAAACCCATGGTAAATCGGAAATCCAATCGGTCTCCGCTAGGGGACCACTTGAGCGTCCACGCCAACATCGCGGCACTTCTATCATAAATGATACAGAATTCACAGCTCGCGCCGGCGCGCGCGCGCGCGCGGGCGCGTTGCGCCTCAGCCACTTGGCTGGCGCGCTGCAGCCCCGCGCTACCTGGAACACCCATTCGGTCACCGCCCAAGAACCCCTTCGTTTCCAGGCCCCTTCGTTGCCAGACCGCTGAGAACAATGCAGAAATCACACCTCGCGCGCACGCGCGCGTGCGCGTTGTACGCTCGTCCTCCTCCTCCTCCTCCTCCTCCTCCTCCTCCTCCTCCTTTCCTCCTCCTCCTCTTCCTCGCCCAATCCTCCTCCTCTTTCTCCTCCTTTCCTCCTCCTCCTCCTCCTCATCCCCCTCCTCCTTCTCCTCCCCCTCCTCTTCCTCCTCCTCCCCCCAAAGCTTGCGCAGTCAATGTCATCATACTTCTGCTCGCCCCTTTCCTGCTTCTCCCGTCGCTCCCCCCTTCTTCCTTTTAGTCCTCGTCCTCCTCGTGTTCCCCCCCCCCGCCTCCCCCTCCCCCGCCTCCTCATCATTCTTCTGCGCCCTGCCTGTTTCGGCAAGGGCCGCGAATGTGCATTCGCGCCCGGGCGTGCCCAGGCTGACCCACGAAATTCAGTTTGACGGCTTCCCCATCAATTTCTCTTCGTTACACGGAATGTTCCCGCACTTCCCTGATCAAGACATTTCGCCTGGGTACTATTGCTGGGTGGACCGTGATGGATACGAACAGTAGCGAAACCAACTACGCGATCAACCGCACATGAAACTACACACGGAACTCCCCACAAACATGTTTCGCACGTGGCGTTCATCGTGCAACAACACTTCCAGAAGGGCGAAAGAGGCGAAGCCTTCCCACAATAAAATCACGATTTCTGAATTCAAGCACACACATCCCTTCAGGGCAAAAACAACAACAAACCATAATTCTGGATTTTCCAAACCATGCTTTCGGACAAAAACGTAATTTTGAATATTACACTTTAAACGTGCCCCCCGGCCTGGCTGTTAGCGTTTTTGGGTGGCCCCCCCTTCCTGTAGACGGCCCCCTCACTAAGGTTTACCCCTCCCCCTACCCCCTCCCCATGGACCTGGACAAGGGGGTTCCGCGGGGTGTCAGAGCGTCCAAAACGGCCTCGGCGAGGCAGCAAAAATCATTGGTTTTACCGAGGTTTGGGCCCCATTTGGGCCTCCTGGGGGGGGCGGGGGCGCAATTAAGGACCCCCCCTTCGTTGACCGATATCATCCAAGATGGTCCCAAGAGAGGCCCAAGAGAACGCCCCGACAAGGCCCCCAAAGGAGCCCAGATGAGCCCAAGAGGCGCCCAGGAGGCCCCAAGAGGTCCCAGGATGGCCCCAAGATAGCCCCGAAATGGCCCCAAGAGACCCCCCAACGACCCCCAAGAGGACCCCAAGCGGTCACAGGGGCTACAAGGAGCCCCCAATGGGACAACAAAAACCCGACACCAGCACCAAGAAAATATCTGTTTCACGAAATTTTGAATTGCGCTTTGGACCAGCGCGAGCCCGCCCTGGCCTGAGGAACAGAATGGGCGAGGAGGGCGGGGGAAGGGAGTCGTCGCGCAGCACGCAGGAGGGATAGCAGGAAATAACAAGTACAAGCGAGAAGTGAAACTAGCGGGCGCTCTCGGGAAGGATGCGGCATCCTCTATGACTGAAGCTTCACTCCCCCCAGCGCCGCCCTCCACCACGCCTCCCCCCGCCCGCTGGTCCCAATCTCATTCCCCCCACCCATCCCCTCACCCGCCCTATGTCCGCCCGCGCCGCATGCCTGACCCTCGTCTGGCCCGAAACCAAAGCCCGACGATTTCGAATCCACCGCTCAGAAATGGGGCGGTGGCCGCCCTTCGCGTCCTGGGCACAAGACCGTGGCCCCCTCTTTACCCAGGCCCACAGCCCGTGGCAACCTTCCGAAATCGTCGAGGGGTTCAGCTCGCACATGGGGCCGCCGTTCCAATGGGTGTCTTGGTGCTGGTGTCGGCTTTTTGATGTTGCCGGGAACGAAAAGCCGGCACCAGCACCAAGACGCCACTGGAAAACTTCGGAGCGCTTTCCCTGTGGGGGCTGAGCGACCCAACGAAGCCAAGAAAGCTTGAGATGGCTCGTATTGCAGACCGAAGTTGCAAGCCATGGGGCTTCCATGATAGAGAAACGTCACATGCAGCTCATGGCATCCCTGAGGCCCACGGAGCTTCCATGGCCCGCGGGGTTTCCAAGGCCCAGAAACCAAATGTGGCCCTGACGAGTCAGGGAGCCCATGGTGCCCGCGCGGCTCGCTGGGCCAGCGCGGCGCATTGGGCCTATGCGCGCTGCGGCGCACGTTCGGCCCAGGAAACCTTTGTGGGACTTGTGGGGTTCATGGGGCTGGCTGGGTTCGCACGGCCCGCGGGCCTCGCGCGGCCCATGGAAATCCTAACGCTCACTTGGGGAATTCGAGACGGCCCGTTATGTTCCCACGCGCTCAGAGCTGGCATTCATCAGCGCGGGACACGCGAGCCCGAAGACACGGGCGACGGCATTCAACAGAGGCTGCAACTTTTTATTTTCCGGTGGCTTCTTGGTGTTGGTGTCGGGTTCCTGTGTGCCGACCCAAGATGAAGGGGTCGGAGGATGTGGCGTAAGCTTACAGAGTTTCGGTTTCCTCCTGACGGCCCAAGACGGCCCAAGAGTACCCCACGACAGTCTCCGAAGGGACCAGACAGCGCAAGAGCGCCCCAAAAACGCCCACACAGGGGCCCCGAGAGGCCCCAAAGAGGCCTCCCAGAGGCCTCCCAGACGCCCCCGCGAGGACCCAAGAGGCCTCAAAGAGGCCTCGAAGGGGCCCCCAAGAAGTTCCCAGAGGCCCGACAACGACTGGTCTGTACGTGCTCCAGACGTGCACCCCGCGAATCGGATAGGAATTTCGCTTTCCTCCTGACGGGCCACGACGACACCAAGACGGTCCAAGATGGCCTTGAGAGGGCCCAAAAAGCACCCAAGAAGGCCCAAGAGGAGCCCAAGACCCAAGAGGACCACCAAGAGCGTCTCCAGATGCCAAAATCATTTACTGTCCTTTGGTTTCTGGAATATGTTAACGTTCTCTCCTTCTTAGACTCTAAGACGTCATGGGCCCAAGCAGCCACCGACATGGCCCCGAAACGGCCCATGAAACTCCCAGGGAGCCCCAAGACGGCCCAAGACGGCCCAAGACGGCCCAAGAGGGCCCCAAGACGGCCCAAGAGGCCCCCAAGACAAGACGGCCCAAGAAGGCCCCAAGAGAGCCCCAAGGCGGCCTCGAGAAGCCCCGTTTCCGCAAGGACAAGACAGCGCAAGAGCGCCCCAAGACGGCCCAAGAAGCCCACTCAGGGCGCCGAGAGGCCCCCCCAGAGGCCCCCTCAGAGGCCTCCACACGGTCCCCACGAAGGTCCTCAAAAGGTTCCCCCCAGAGGCTCCAGGAGAGGCCCCCAAGAGTCCCCAAGAAGCCCCAAGAGGCTTCCAAATTGGCTCCCACAAGACTCCGAGGAGGCCCCACAACGACTGCAATGTGTGTGCTCTGGACGTGCACCCCGCGAAGCGAGAGGCATCTCGGCTTCCTCCTCCCTCTCCTCCTCCTCCTCCTCCCTGTCGTCCTCCTTCTCCTCGTCCTCCTCCTCACTGTCCTCCTCCTCCTCCTCCTCCTCCTCCTCCTCCTCCTCCTCCTCCTCCTCCTCCTCCCTCCTCCTCCTCCTCCTCCCCCTCTTGCAGAAGGGAGGCGAGGACGGGCGAGCCTCTATGGTCGGAACGAGCGCGGGCGGGTCCGCCCTGGGCGGCTCCGGCTCCTGGCAGCGGAACCTCCCCCCCCCCTCCGGGCCGCCTGGCCGCCCGCTCATTCCCTCACCCTCGCGCCTCGGCCGCCTTTAGAGGCCTCCTAGATGGGGTCCCAGTAGATGGGGTCGAAAGATCGCGCCGCATCGCCGATGCATCGGCGATGCATCGGCGATGCACCGCACCGGGGATGCAGCGGCGACGCATCGTTGACGTCGGAGACGCATGGGCGTCGGCGTGGAGGAACTCAGGCTCCGCAGCGAGCCGCATCGCCGATGCATCGGCGATGCGGCGCGATCCTCCGACCCTATCCACTCCAACCCCTCCAGGAGGCTTAGAGCCTTGGGATGAGGGGCAACGCTTGATTGCATGATCATCGGCCCTTGACCATAGAGAAAAACACACCACGTAAACCTAATTTTTCGGAGGCCCGCGCAGATTTTTTTTGATCGGCGCTGGACCCCCCTCTCTGGCGCACGGAAGACCCGATCCTACAAATCCGCGCGGACCTCCCACAATTATGTTTGTCTCGTTCTCCTCCGGAACACAGAACAACGATTGCGTAAAAATTAGCCCGTACCAGAAAAACTGGACTGCCCATGTTTGACCGTCAATGACAGGTCTGGATCTCAGAGCGGGGGAGGGGCGGCTGGGAAGGGACATGCCACAGCTGGACAAAAACCTTACCCCGATCGCTGCGGCGACCTCCAAAATCAACCTGGAAGTGTTGTCTGGGGGCGGATATCGCGCGCCCAACATGAGGGGGGCCAGCTTGTTCTACGATGCTGTCATTTGTTCGTGACGTCGGATCCCAAGGGAGACTGGGCTTCGGTCCGCCCAGGCTGGTCAAGGTCGGCCAACATATGGGGACATCGGCTCTCTCGCACGCAGCGCGGAGCGAATAGCACGCGATCTGCAAAACGGCACGACACGAAACGGCCCACCGCCGAAACGAGACGCAACGGGACTGCTGATGAACGGCGAAGAGAAACGGGTCTTACGCGAGATGACATAGTAACCTTACACGGTGGCTTACGCGGGACGCCAGCGCGGCACGCTATGCTGGAAACGAGGGCGCCTGCGCGCCACCTTGCGCGGGAAGCCAACGCGTCAATGTCGGCGCAGACGACCCCGTGTCAGACACCAGGAGCATATCAATTCGACCAACGCCTCCTTCCCAGGAGCGGACTCGGTTGACAACGTTAGGTGGTGACCAGCTTAGCTGGTAAGCATGGGCCTGGACCCGGCGAGACATCGTCGATAAATCGGCGAGAGGCCCCCGAAAGCACGTCTGCCCGCTCCTGAGCGGGGCGGGCTGTCGGGGCCCGATCGGCGATGAACGAGCGATCGGTGCTCTATGCGTGCGGCCCCTAAGCACATCCCCTCCACCGCGGGACTGGGGGACGGGATAGGACAACGGAGACCAGGTGTTGTTTGATCATGTGTTGAGCCGCGCTGAGCCCTGAAACCGCTTACCCCATTCAAAGAGAACCTGCTGGGGCGGCCTGCTCCTGTGCACTTTCTGAAGAGCCTGACGCTGCATAGGGGGGAGATATGTTGTGGGGTTCCTCGAGGGCCACAATGCAAACGGCCAACGAACTCCCTGGTCCCTGGGTGCCCCAGGAACCGCGCACACCATGAACAACAGCAACAACAGCAGCAACAGCAACAGCAGCAACAACCACAGCACCAACAGCAGCACCAACAACAATAACACCACCAACAACGATGATTGTAAGACTGTTCGCTCGTATCTGCTCGAGAATCATTCAACGTGTATTTCCCAAACAAATGATACCCGCCCTCTTCGTCTTTGGGGGTATACCTGTCTTCCCTGCAGGCTGGGCCCCGGCAAGCGGCGGGGCGGCCGCGGACCGTCGGCCTGACTAGCGGCAGCGCTGACCGGCGGCAATCCGACCCCAAGAGAGACGGACAGGGGACCGACTAAGACGACGACGACGACGACGACAACGACGGCGACGGCGACGACGAGTGAAAGAGAGAGAGAGACCGAGAGCGACAGCGGGGCCGCCTAGGGCAGCGAGGGGGCCACGAAGGGAGACAGCGGGGCCACGAGACGCATGCATATGGGGCCACGACGGGCGCAAAAAACCAGGGGCCACGAAGGGAAGATAATGCGGGGCCACGTAGTGCAGCGATGGGGGCCACGAAGGGCGACAGCGGGGCCACGAAGGGCACGCATATGGGGCCACGACGGACGCGAACGAGCAGGGGCCACGAAGGGCAGATGATGCGGGGCCACGACGGGCACCCACGGGGCCACTGAAGGTAGCAACGGGGCCACATATGGCAGCGAGGGGGCCACAAAGGGCGACAGCGGGGCCACGAAACGCATGCATATGGGGCCACGATGGACGCGAACGAGTGGGGGGGCCACGAAAGGCATACGTAGATTGGGCCGCAGAGGGCAAGGACGGGGCCACCGAGGGCAGCCACGTGGCCACGAAGTGCATGCATATAGGGCCACGAAGGGCAGCGAACAAGCGGGGGCCACGAAGGGCATACATATATGGGGCCACGAAGGGCAGCGAGGGGGCCACGAAGGACTGCAACGGGGCCACGAAGAGCAGCAACGGGGTAACGAAGGGCTGCTGCGGGGACACGAAGGGCAGCGAGGGGGCCACGAAGGGGCGCATCGGGGCCACGAAGGGCAGCGAGAGGGCCACGACGGGCTGCAACGGGGCCATGAGGGACAGCGACGGGGCCACAAAGGGCTGCGACGGGGCCACGAAGGGAAGCGAGGGCAGCGAGATCCCGATTCCTAAATAAGCTGTGAGGGAGTCCTACGAGCGAGCTCGACTCCTTGGTGCCTGAGTGTCGGGAGCGCGGCGCTTGAGTAAATTGCGGGGAATTCCAACCGAAGAGCGCGATTCTCTCGCAAATTGCAAGCAAGTCTCCAGCGAGAGCGCGACTCCAGAGCGCCGAGAGAGCCGTCCAGTAATAAAGTGTAAGGAAGTCCCAAACGAAAGCGCGATTGCTGATACAAATGCGAGGAAGTCTCAGGCGGGAGCGGGGTCCTGGCCAAATTATGTGAAGTTTCAAGCGGGAGCCGTTGTTGTTGTAATCCTGGGGCCAACAACAGAGTTTGAACCCCGTGCCTTGCCCTGATAAAAACAAGGGTGCGAGCCCCGGAGGAAGCACTTCAACTGAAAAAACACAATGGTCACCGGAGAGGGGGAGATCAACAACAGTTATCCTTCAGTAGTGAGAACTCACCAACATCAACATCATCAACAGCATTCCTCCTCCCGAAGCCCATGACTCACATGCAACTGCCAGTCACCCAAGACCAGCAGTGGGCGGGGACGAGGGGATGAACGAACAAGGACCGAGGCAGAAGGAGGGAGGCGTATAGGGAAGGAGCTGCGGACCGCCGCGGACGATAGAGATGTGCCCTCGTCCCTCATTCCTCCACCTTCCCCTCCCGCCTCCTCCTTCCCACGTCCTCCCTCCTTAGGGGGCCACATGCGAACCCTACCCCTACCCCCCACGATTTCTGAGGGGGAGGGTGGGGTTCACTTCGCTCGAGAGCTCCCGAACGAAGTGAACCCCACCCTCCACCTCAGAAATCGTGGGGGGTAGGGGTAGGGTTCGCATGTGGCCCCCTACTCCTCCCTCTCCTCGTTCCTCCCGTCCACCCTCCTCCTGCCCCGTCCTACTCATGCCCCACCTCCTGCCCTACCCTGGAGGCGCCCAGGGAGGTCTGAGCTAGATGGGCCCCAAGAAAATAAACCGCGAGGGGGTGGCGGGGACAAAATCGCTCAAAATCTCGCACCGGACGCCTCCCGGGGTCGAAATCAACAAGACTTTCGAGCCTGGCGAGCTTGTTTGCCACCATCACCACAATAAGTAGGAGGGGGAGGGGGTCCTCCTCCTCCTCCTCCTCTTCCTCCTCCTCCTCCTCCACCTCCTTCCCCCCCTCCAACTTGTGGTGGTGGTGGTGGTGAAAAACAGGCCCACCACAGCCGTAGCGACTAGGCCCTGAAAATTATCCTTCTTGCTTGCTGACAGGAACCAACGGTGGGCCACCTCAGCTCTCCCGCCGGCCCCCTTCCAGCGTCCCTTCCCCCTCGAGGCTGTGCACGACGACGACGGCAAGACCCAACCGACAGCGAAACTGAAACTGATCGAGATCGACAGGCCGAAAGCAGCCTAGAACCTAGAAGATGGCAACGACGCAACCGCGGCACAATAGCCGACCGAACCGAACCGGCCGAACGCAAATGATTGCGACGCGACCGAACCAACCGAACCGCGGACACCCTTCCGCCTCCCTCGCTCCTGCGTCCTCCTCGCCCCCTCTGCGACTCTTCCCACGCGCGCCGCCGCAGCAAGGAGGATGGAGGCAGATGGGAGGAAAGACCGTCGTCCCGCCAGCACGCAGCCCTCAGCCGCTCCTCCCCTCCCCCTCCCGCGCAGAAGGTCGCGCCTCCTCCTCCGCGCCTGCCTCCCTCGAGGCCTCCCAGATGGTGTCCGAGTAGATGGGCTCGGAGGGATCGCGCCGCATCGCCGCCGCATCGGCGATGCATCGGCGACGCCGGTGAGGCATCGGCGCCGTCGGCGTGGAGCAATTTGGGCTCCACACCGGGCCGCATCGCCGATGCAACGGCGATGCGGCGCCATCCCTCCGACACCATCTTCTCGGACACCGTCCGGGAGGCCGCTCACTCTCCTTCTCTAGGCTCAGACAAGTTCACTGGCCATGGCATTTCCCACCCCCCTCCCCTCCGCCGCCTTCTCGAGCACCGCCCGGCCGGACGGGCGTGCAAGTGTGCCCCGACCTGCGCGGAGTCCACGACGTCCCTGCGGGCCTCGCCGCGCCTCCCCCCCCCTCCCCGCAGGGACACTGAGTAAACTTGCCGGGGCCTGAAGGACAACTGCCTCCTGGGAGCCTAGACTAATCCTGCCCCTGATTGACCCCCCCCTCCCCCAGGGGAGCAGGGGCGATGGCGTCAGATCCACGGATCGGAGAACGTTCCTGGAACATGGCCCGCCTGATCTCGCGACGGCGCGCGCCGATCTGGTGTGGAAGCGAGAGCCGTCGCGATAATCCACGTGCCGTGGTCCATGCCTGCGTTTCCTCGACCTCCGGGAGGCCCAGACTAACGCTGTCCCTGATGTGATTTGCAATTCAGTGCCCCCCCCCCCATTGGGACAGGACCTAAGATAAGAGGCCGAAGAAGTTATACGTATCAAACCAAACCATCCTTATCGATACCATCACTAATGCAAAGATGGGAGTCTAGGTTAGGCAACGTTCTCATTGTGCTATTGGGTTAGGGGCTCATTTATTTTCAATAACGACAGAGGCCTCTAATATGGGGTCCCAGTAGATGGGGAAAGGCGATCGCGCCGCATCGCCGATGCATCGCCGATACGTCCGCGATGCGCAGGCGACGTCGGCGATGCATCGGCAACGTCGGCGTGGGGAAGATCGGGCTCCCCATCGCGCCGCGTCGCCGATGCATCGCCGATCCTGCGCGATACTCCGACATCTCCTCCTCCTCCTCCTCCTCCTCCTCCTCCTCCTCCTCGTCCTCCTCCTCGTCTTCTATCCCCCCCGCGTTCCCTGGCCGAGCGGGGGAATGGGGCAGGCGGTCCTCAGCGGCGCGCGGGGGCGGGGGCGCCGGGGCGGCGGCCGCCTCTGCAGGGGAAGGGCGCGGGGGGGGGGGCGGGCGCTGTGGGAAGGGGGGGGGGAGAGGGGGCTGGGGAGGGGAGAGAAGGGATGGGGCCAGGGGCCAGGCGCTGTGTGGGTAGTGGGGGGGGGGGCGGGCGCTGTGGGCGAGGGGCCGGAAAAGGGGGGCGACGGGAGGGGGGGATGGGAGGAGCATAATAGAAGCTACGGGGTCCGCGCGGACTCCTCGGCTTGGCATTTGACGCCCCTCCCTGGAGCGCGGCGCGCGCCAGTGGCGGCGCCGGAGGCGCCGCTGGGGTGCCGCAGTTCCGATGCGAGAGATCTGCGCGGACTGGACTAGTGGCGTGAGGCGCGTGCTCGCGAATAGTGGCTGTTTGGGGTGGTGGATGGCTACTATGGATCTACAGTACATGCGTACAATAAGATGCTCGGCAAGGATGCAAGGGCCTTGGAAGGTAATGTTGACGTTATTCGAACGAGGTTGGCCAGCGAAAGCCGCTAGGGATGGGCCGCAGGGGCAAGGATGTAACGGTACCCTTGGGAGAGTTGGCTATCCTTACTATGCGGGTTGAGTGTGTATCCACGGTCTGAGTTGGCTTCGGAGATGGGATGGAAGTTTCCCCCGTTGCCGAAACATGCTTGCTGAGAGCGTCAACGGTGAAAAAGAGCGGCAACCAGAGGCGGCAAGAAAGACGGCTCTGGTATTGGAGACGTAACCAAGAAACAAACGGCGACGGAAGCGGGTACAGAAACGGCGTCAGAACAATCGGCGGCGACGACAAGGGTGAATAGCCCAGGGGCGGGCATTACACGTGTTCGCCCAGGAGCCTTTTCGAAGAAATAGATCATCGGCGCCCCTGGATACGTGTATTGCTCTCCCCTGGGCTATTCGCCCCCATCGTCGCCTCTGAAACAAACAACGAACACATCAAAACGCAACCGGCGAAAAAACGACCCCGGTATATTTCCAGGGCCCACTGCGGGGCGGGCATCGTTGGAGGGGGAAGGCGCGGAGGGAGGGGGTGGGCGCGGAGGGAGGGGGCGCGGGGCAGAGAAGGGGGGCGGGCGCGGGGCGGGCGTTGCTGGAGGCGGGGAGGGGGCAAAGGGAATCGGAGCCCTGATCCTCCTCCTCTTCCTCCTCCCTCCTCCTCCTTCTCCTCCTCCTCCTCCTCCTCCTCCTCCTCCTCCTCCCTCCCTCCCTCCCTCCCTCCCTCCCTCCCTCCCTCCTTTTCCTGATCCTTGGATGCTGGGGCGGTCGAGTCGCGACCGACGAGATCGGTCGCTGCTGCTTCTGCTCCTTCACAGATAGGGAATCGGGCCCTGGCAGGGATGGGGATGCTGGACCCTGGCGCCTGCCCCCAAGACGGGTGCCTCGGTCGTACTCTGAAAGCTCTGGGGCCCGTTGAAGGCCCCCCCAAACTCGAAAGCAGTGAAAAACCTCACGACTTGTTTCCCTCAGGACCCTTTTTCCCTATGGTCAACTTCAGATGCTGATATCGGTCGAGATGCTGATCTCGGTCGCGACTGGTTTGCATCAAAAGCGGTCGCTGTCGGTCTTGAAGGCTTTGGATTGCCGATCGGTCGCCTCCGACAACGACCAACAAAATCCGGTATCCAATGATCTGGGGAGGGAAAGAAGAGGGGGACCCTGAGACCTGGGCGTGACATGTTTGTTCGGTGCGTTCATCCCCGATGCTTCGGTCCCTGGGACCATCACACATCGATCTGGCTCGGAAAATGAGGAAGTGGGGATCTAGGGCTCCGCTTGTGATTTCCACGATGTTGCATGTTTCGCAATGTCGGATTCCAGGAGCGAAGGGGGGAGAAGAGGGGAGGTGGAGGAAAAGGGGGGGGAGGGGGAGGGGGAGGAGGAGGATGAGGAGGAGGATGAGGAGGCGGAGGAGGAGGAGGAGGAGGAGGAGGAGGAGGAGGACGAGGAGGAGGAGGAGGAGGAGGAGGAGGAGGAGGAGGGAGGAGGAGGAGGAGGAGGGAGGAGGAGGACGAGGAGGGAGGAAGTGGAGGAGGAGGAGGAGGAGGACGAGGAGGGAAGAGGAGGAGGAGGAGGAAGTTAGGTGAGGTTCGGACCGCCCCGAAGGGAAGAGACTCGCAGGTCAAACTGCAAAGAGGGGAGACGGCACCCCTCGGACAAGGGAACATGCTACCCTGGGACACGGCACTTCCGCCACTCTGACCACGGCCCGCGACGGGGGGCCGCTCCAAATCCACTCCGCTGCCACCCTTTTTTCGATCCTGCCTCTGACCCGCTCCGCGGGTGCGACCAAGCGCCTCCGCGTCAGGGGCGGAGGGCGCCGTCGTCCGAGCGAGGGTCTTGCTGCGCGGTTTGGGGGCCGCCCCCACGGATGGGGCCGCGGCAGGCCGCTCCACGAGGCATCGGACGCGGCTACTGGGGCCCAAGCCCCCGACGGTACACATTCAGGACCTCGATGCCTTTCCTCGTGGGCCGCTTGCATGGCCCATCGGTGGCGGAACAGGGGGGGAAGGGGGGAGGATAGGAGAGAGGGAGGGGGGGGGGTACGAAGACAAAGAGGAGCAGGGTGGAAAAGGGAAAGGCGGAGGAGGAAGCGTGGATGGGGAGGGGCAGGGGCGACGCGGAAAGGCAGCTTGTGCCGAAGGCGGCTGAGGATGGGGAGCGCGGTTGGAAAAGAGGATGAGGAGGGCCCGGCAGGAGAGGGCGGCGAGGGCGGACACGAGGATGCGAGAGGGCGGCGGACAGGTGGTGCAGCAGGGAGCTGGCAACGACGCTGGAGGCCCCTCTGATTTGATCCGAATATATGGGGTCGGAGGACCGCGCCGCATCGACGATTCATCGCCGAAATATACAGGCGATGCATCGGCGCGGAGATGTCTCGCCAACGTCGTCGTTGATGCATCGTCGACGTCGACGTGGAACAAACAAAAGGCCCCGCATCGAGCCAAACCGCAAATGCATCGGAGATGCGTCGCGATCCTGCAATGTGCACGTTGAGATTCTGACCGTTGGCCGTTGGCAAAAACGCCCTCGTGTCCGCCAGATGTGCCTACATCGCGGGAGCGTTCCCAGCCTGTGTAGGATTGAGTTCCTTCATACGCTTCCTCCTTGACGGCGGTTCCTCACGATCAGCTGCCCTACCGAGTCCTTGGGCATCGATAGGACCAAGGCGAAGCACAGCTGCGTGCTGAGCTTGTTATCGTGGGCATGCACGCTCACGTTGCCAATTTCGTATACGTTCTCCTCGATCTTCTCGAGCACGGCTATGTACCTTCGGTCTTGCGCGATGAGAAACGCCTTGTACTAAACGGTGAACGTCTTCCAACTGCCCCTCTGGCCGTCGAACGGCTTCACCTGGTGTGTTCTCCGGGTCCAGGATATCCGCGCGACCTCTTGTTGCCGCTCGGGCTCGATCGCTCTACCCTTGAAGCTGTCCTCGCATTTCCGCTCGAGCTACGTCTCGCTCTGACGAGCTACATTATTCCATCCTTATCGTCTTCTGCGTCAAACCTTGTTAGGTCTCGCCTCAGCTGCCTGCTCACTGTAACATCCTCCTCGGGACTAAGGGAAGGCGGGTCTCTGCACTCTGCGGGCTTGCGCCAGGCGCTGCCGCGAGACTCTCGGTGCTGCCGAGCCTTGCCACTGCGCGGCCCGCGCTTGCTCTTCCTTCTGCGTGGCGGTGCGGGCTGCCCGCGTCCTCCGCCTCCAGCGGAGGCTCTCCACGCCACCGCGGGAGCGACACCGCCCTGTGCCTTTCCTGCCCGCCCCCGGCCCCGTCCTGGCCGGAGCGCGGGGAGACCCGCCGCCCGGCCGCGGACTCCTGGCCCAGGCGCGGGGAGACCCGCTGCCTGGCCGCCAGGCGAAGGGAGGCCCGCTGCCTCGCCGCTGTCTTGGAGTGCCATGCAGGGCCTGCTCCAGAACAGGAACACGTCGTAGACGGCTCTGCCCTCTTCTCCGACCTTGCCCTGTGCCGAGCGCAACGGCGGCGTTGTCCATAGACGCATCCGCCCCGAAAGTATCGATGGACGCCACGGCACCCAACGTGGCCCTAAGCCCCACATTTCTTCTAAAAACAGGTAGACGTGGCCGTCCAACCGCTGTCGCCGCGCGCGCCGCGGCAAGCTCGCAAGATGCGGAGCTGCCCGCGATCAAATGGTCTCCGCTACCATGCTCGAGTCCCCCTCCCCCCGTGACAGCTGGGGGAAAAAGTAGAGGCTCTTTTGATTGAGTCGAACAAGGGGCTGCAGGACTTCGGGCTCACCCACGAACAGCTCAGATAATATGATAGGACGTCGTATCTCTAAGTGAAACACACACCTCCTTAGCACCATACCCCGCCAATCCAATGTACAGACAGTCCCTTTTGTTTCGACCGCGCAACGATCGATGGACGAGGGGGAGGAGGGAGATGATGGGGAAGATGAGGGATGATGGGAGGAGGAGGAAGAGGAGGAGGAAGAGAAGGAGGAAGAGAAGGCAAGAGGGAGTGGGAGGACGAGGAGGCTACCCCTCCGCCCGGTGGTCCTGAGGGATGGAGGGAGGAAAATCAGTCAAGGATAAGGACCGCTCGTCTTCATCGATGGAGATTTGGGACCGACTCCAGCATGGCGAGCACGGTCACGCTGGGCGCCCACGATGTTCTTCGAGCGCTTGAGTCGGAAGCGGTTCGGCTCGATTAGCCCGCTTGCATTTTCCAAATAAGGTCGGCGCGGCTAATCACGCATCCCTGATTGTCAGGGAGGCGACCAAGGATGAGGATCACCCCATAGTCCCGAGGCGGCCTCCGCCCAAACTGGATATACGCTGAATGAAAGGGATGACGAGTATCAGTAACTATCCGTATAGCTCAGGGAATCACTCGTTTGCCCATCTCGACGGGGATGGCAAGCAGGAGGAGAAGGAGGAGGAGGAGGAGGAAGCCGATGGCAGGAGGGAGGAGGACCATCACCCCCCTCACGTTGCCCTCTGGTTTTCGGGCCGCATCTCGGTCTCCAGCGGCCGTTCGGGGCGATCTGGGTCCCCCGGACTGCCCCTCTCGACGAGGCGCAGCCGCTGGAAGGCGTCCCGAGTCTGGAAAGCTGCCGAAAGCCGACGAAGTCGCCGGAGAAACTTGAACATCGGCCCCCCCCCACGGCGCCGATCCCCCCCCCTGACTGAAGGCGTCCCAAGCCACCCTCCCACCCACCATATCACATTTCTATGCTCAGAAGTTCTCTCCAGAGCCTGTGGCCTGACGGCCGTCGTCAGCTGCACCTGCCCCAAGAGAGACCCCTGGCAACGTGCGAAACATGCAACCGCCGAGGGCCTGGAAGAAACAAAACTGTAAAACCAAGAACGTGTTTCACAAACACCCCAACCTTGGAAAACAAAAACTACCGCGCACGGAATTGCCTGGGACATTGCTCAAATCGCGCCATCGCGCACGTGTATCGGTCCAATTTTATAAACGAGAACACGTGTTTACAAAGCGCACAACAATTTGTATCAACACGAATATACGGTTTATAAAGCGATGTGTGAATACAGAAACGCTACGATTCGTAATCGTCGCCATGTGGGCACGTCGACCAAGTCCATCAGCATTCCAGAACACATGTAAACATCCTCCTGGTGGGTGCGGGGGTGGGTTGTTCACTCGCGACCAACGTCGCCCAGGAGGAAGTGGGGAAGACCCGAGGAGGAGGAGGAGGAGGAGGAGGAGGAGGAGGAGGAGGAAGAGGAAGAGGAAGAAGAGGCCCCGCACCGCGGCGGATCGCCGATCTGGGCTCCAGGGGGTGCTGCGCTCCTCGCCCCCTCGCCTCCGTCGATCCTGTCCCGCGCTACCGCCTCCCCCCCCCCTCTTTCGGGGAGACGTAAGACCCGGGTACGGGGGACTCGGAAATCCCCGGCGAGGTCGTCAAAAAAATGACGAGGCCGAGCCTGCGTTTTGACGAGGCCTCCCGCTGCAGACATCCCACGAAACTCCTCCTCGTCAGAATCCGAGTCGCGGTCGTCAAAAAACGATGGCGAACCCGAGTCCCGGCAAACCCGGGTCTTACGCCCCCCCCCCTCTTCCGAGGCGGCCACCGTGTGGACCTTCCCCGGCGGCTTCCGCGGCGGAGCGCTGCCGCCGCACACGCCACCGCATATCGAGGCCTGCCCGGCTCCCGCGCCCGCCTTCCCGCCGTGGCAGAGGAGGCGGGAGGGAGGGAGGGACGGAGGAGAGGGAGGAGGCAGGAAGGGGAGGGGGAGAGGAACGGGGGGGGGGGGGACGGGGGGGAGGAAGGACGGGAAGGGGGAATGGAGGGAGGGGGTGGGGCAGGGAAGGAGGGAAGGGAGACGAGGAGAAGTAAGCGTCGGAGGAGGAGGAGAGGGAGGAGGAGGAGGCGGAGGCGGAGGCGGAGGAGGAGGCGGAGGAGGAGGAGGAAAGCGAGGAGGAAAAGGCGGAGAAGGAGAGACGACGGGAACTTCCTGGGCGGCGGGCGTCTCCACCGCCACTGCCGTCACATTCAGGGCCTGCCTGGCCAGAAGATCCTTCCCCGTTCGCCTCCTGACCGCCTGGGAGGGGGAGAGGGGGCCGCGGCAAGGGTACGCAGGGAGGCTCGGCGGGAGAGAGGGGAGGGCCAGGAGGCTTGCCGCGGCCCAGGGGCTGCAGGATGGAGCGACCTGCCCTGGACGGCTCTGTTTGATGATGAGGATTTGAATGACGGACTCTACACGGAGCGCTCACATCGCGCGAGGGCTTCCCGAGACGGCTCACGACGAGAGCTGACTCCAACGCCCGATACAGCTGGAGCCCCCCTTCCTGGAGCCGCGGGAAAACGGGAAAACCGGTGCCAACGTCCACCTCCCCGGACGACCGACGTCGCGATCTAGTCAGAGCGGCGACCATGGCATGCCTCGACTGTCACCCCGAGCTGTTTTGCTGACGGTGCCAGCGCCTGGCGAGGGCCCCTGCATGCTGCAAATACAAGAACACCTCCCACCTTGAACTTTTCACGACGCGAGGAGGAGGAAGAGGAGGAGGATGAGGATGAGGAGGAGGAACACGAGGAACACGAGGAGGAGGAGCCTTTGGGGAAGCTCTCTTGGCTGGGGGGCGCTCTTGGGAGGGGTTCCGTTGTGACTGGGTCGCAAATTCACCCCCAAACCTCGCTTGAGGTGCGTTATGAGAAGAGTCTGGAGGCGAACCCAACCGTGGCGACGAGAAACCACTCGGAGGCCCCACAAACCTCGAGGCTCGCAGTTCGAACTTAGAAATTCTCGAGACGCCTGGACCCCGATGCCTCGAAGTTCGAATTTCGGAAAAGCCAGGGAACCCGCGACGCTTCGAGATCCCCGGACCCCGAGGCCGGGACGAAAGCGAACCTGGCCCCGAGGGAGGGTTTGGGGGGCGGACGAGAGTGGCGGGGCGAACGCTGCGCAACGCGCGCGCGATCGTCTTCCGCCAAGCGTTGCTCTACCGATCCGTGTGCCCCAGGATGATGCACGCGATGCAGGGGGTGGGGGGCCACAAGGCGATTCACCATGGGCCAATGGGGGAGACGGGTCCTGAGGGAAACGGGCCTTCAGGTCTGTCACCGTTTCCGGAGCGTCGAGGCCCTCCACGGGCCTCGGCACTGCCAGGAAAGGACTCGGGACGAAGATCCCGCGCTGGAGGACGGCCCCCGGAGTCCCAGACCCGTTTTTCCCTCGGGGCCCGTTTCCCTCGTGCCGAGAGGCGGCGCGGAACGGATCGGATGTCCGCACAAGGGCTCCACCAGGGAGCCACACGCTCAAACGATGAAAGGAGAAAAAGGCCCAACCAGGGCCCGCTGGCATACACAAAAAAACCCGGGGGAAGGAAAAGGATGGCCTCCGGCCAGATCTTGGTCAACGCTGCTTTCCATGGAACTCTCGACCCAGGTCCTGTTGCCGCGCAGCGGCGTTGGATTCGCCGTGGTCGTCTGCTGCGATTGCATAACGCGCGGGCGGTTTCGTCCGCGCGGGCCAGACGCTATTCGCGACAGGGGTTCCCCCCCCATCAGTTGGAAACTGATTACCTTTTTCGGCGACCATCTTGACGGCTTGGGCCCCACCAGCAGTGAGAAATTGGTTTGGCTCCGCAGCCCCCTCGCACAGGGTTATGTCTCCTCCTCCTTTTGAAGATGCCCAAACCTGAAGCGAACACTCGTCGCGCTCCAGTGATAACGGAAACATATGTAAACCCGACTCGGCGAAACAACACATCACAATCACCAGGCGGGCGCGGCGGACACGGAACATTACGAAGGACGGCGAAGCGGAGCACACGGAGTGGGCGCCCTCGTCCGCCTCCTCCTCCTCCTCCTCCTCCTCTTCTTCCTCTTCCTAGGCCCTGGCATAGGACAGGCGCAGAGCGGCCCGCTGCTTCGCGCCCGCCGCAGGCCGCGAACCGCGTGCGCTTCCGCTCCCACCCGCCACCCTTCCAGACTGCACTGTGCTGTCCTCTCCCCGTGTCAAACTCATGGATAACTTCTGAGATCTCTCCGCGTTTCGGAGTTGCCGACGCTGTGATGCGCCCAGAAACCCGAATGAGAAGGAGACAGGGAATCGGAGCCGATTCCGCCAAGGCAGCGAGTCATCACCCCCTGCACTTCGGCCGGCAAAAAGGGAAGCTGGCCAACATCAGTGCAGAGGGCAGTCTCCGCATCAGGGCACGTGCGGTCAGGCGCTCCCACATTCAGCAGATCCTCCCCAGGAACTGGCGGGGGGGGGCGGGAGGAATCAGGCTCAGGAGCTCGACCTTCGATATCGTCGCGGTCGTGGTCCACTTTCCTCCGCTGCATCGTCATCGGGTGCACCATTGGAAGCTGGCCGCGTCGCGTCGCGCGAGCTGGCTCCACCGCGCCATCCAGAGCTCCCCGAAGCGCTGCCTGGTCGCGGTCGGAGACGGCACGAAATACGAGTTCGGCATGATCATACGTGGCGGCGGCACCATACAACCCACGCCCGACGGTATCGACACGGGCACGTACCACATGGCGACTGAATGCTGTACTTCGGCGGAGTTGTGGGGAATCCCGAAGATGGAGGGGCTCGTCGCCGTCGACGCGCTACGCGAGCCGATGCCCACATACTCCGGGCAATAATCGTACCATCGCGCTCATGGAGATCATCTCTTCGCTCAAGAGGAGCGGTGGGCGGGACGGTTTCGCGCTGCACGTTGAGAGGTGACATGATGGGATCTGCAGCGGGTCCCCCACGCCCACCCCGAGGACCACTGTCCGCTACTACGGAGACTTTGGCATCGCTTCTTGTCGTTTTTGTCCCAGGCTGGTCCCACTCGCGAGCCTTAGTGGGGCTGCGACAGGATGGCTGCGCTGCAGGAGCCAAACGGGAGACTCCGCGCCCATCGGTCAACGGGAACGCAGGTGCGAATCGTCCTATACTAGCTGGCGACCACTGGCGCGCACCGATGACCCCTCAGAGGCGTGGCAAGCCTCGGTGCCAGACATCAAGGCCGCCGCCTTATCCGAGTTCGAGCGCGGTGGCCCCAGGGGCCCTATGCCTGAATGCGTCACCAAACGACAGGACCTTCTCGACCGCAGGATTGAGCAGGGACCGACCGTCCTGGCATTCCTATAGTCCTACCACGAAATATTCTTAGAGCCCAAGAATGTTCTAAGGACAACAACAATGTTCTTAGAACATTAGCACGATGTGTTAAAACAAGACAGTCTCAACCAGAAATGTTCTAAGAACATTTCGTGGAAACCACAAAAGGTTCTGAGAACAATGTTTGGTAGGCTAGGCACGCCAGGACGCTTCGCCACTGCTTGACAGGAGGAAGCTCAACCGCGCCTGCTTCCCCGCGGAGGACCGGCTGCCTCTCGGGGCCTGCGACAGGGGGATCAAGCGCACCAACAAGGACGGCTGGACACGGCCCAAGCCCGGAGGCTCCTCGGCAAGGGCGGTGGCCGAGCGCGGCCACGGGTCCGCCTTGAAGGTTTCCGACCAGATTGGGGCCAGAAATCAGGAGGTCCGACGTAGACGCTTCAATGTGCTGTGGCACTGCAGGCCTGCTGTGCAGGAGTGGGCGAACAACGCGCTGGCTGCTGCCGCCCCGCGCGGAGGCTTCTCGGCCGTGCAAGCGCCCGACCCGGAGTGGCCGGCTCCGAAGGCTCTCGAGCTGCGCGCGCAAGACCGCCCCGACGGAAAACGGGAGCGAGTGAGCGGACGACCTGCCGCGGCGGCCGACGACGACTGGACGGACGCGCTCGCGGCTCTGAGACAGGCCCCGCGCGGGCGCTTCTCCCCCGCGCCCTCGATGCCCGCGGAGGTCTGGCTCGCCACCATAAAAGCCGGGAGTCTCGCGTGCCGAGGCGATCCCAACGGTGCGCCAGACGATCGCGCCCCACGGCAGCTACCTCCACATGCGAGATGTCTAGGGCTGGTCGAGCGCCCCCAAGCCTTCTTTCGCCAGTCGAGCTCATGGCCGCGTCCGACATCGCGCGCGACAGGGGGCTCAGCTGATCTCGGGGGATGAAAGAGCTCAAGGTTAACCGCCTGCAATTAAAGGAGGGCATGACTAACGCCTTCGCCCCCGCGGCGCACGCGAAACCGGGGGGCCCAAAGACGCAGTGGGACAGATCATCCCAGGCATGCAGCGGAGGCGGTCGTGGAAGCGCGCGCGGGGGGCGAGAAGGCCTACTGCGCTGCGCGAAGGGGCACGGCGCTGGCACGGGCGATGGCAGCGCGCGATCTCTTCGCCCGCACCTTCATCGGACCCCCCCTGACGGAGAGCAACGAGACCCTCGCCCTGGACAACGGCGCCGCGGTCCCGATGACCGAGGCGGCCGCCCTCATCCACTGCCCCTGACCGGACCAGCTCGCGGACCTCTCCCCGCGGAACAACGCCGACGATGCCTCCCAGACCGTTCTCCTCCCCGACTCGAGCCCGATCCGAGCGGCCAGCCTAACTAAGATGTCGCCCGACCTCCTGGCCCAGAAGCTGAGGGCCCAAGGGGGCTTCACCCGGACGAAAGAGCCAGAAATCGCGCTTCCCGTTTTGTCGGCGCGGGGGGCCTACGCGGCCACTTGAGCAGCCCAGGCAGGCCTCGGCTCGTTCCCAGGGCAACCTCGGGCGCCAGCGGTGTGCTTTAGAGGAATAGAACAACTGGCCGGAGGTGCGGGGGCCAGAGTTCGGCCCGCGCGGACGCCGCTCGTTCAACCTGGCGGTAACGCGGGAGGGCCTGGACTCCACAGCTTTCCTTGCGGATCAATCGCATGGCCTTCCTGGGGGCTCTCCGCAGCGCGGCGAACTCGGGCCTCGAGACCCGCGTCCTTTCCAAGAGGGGCCATGCCAAGCTAGGCTCCGTCAGCTTGGCATTCGCTCAGTTAGCTCTTGGGGGGGGTCGCAGTTGCACAAGCGTTTGCGCATCGCAGACGCGAGGACAGAGCTTCTCGTGCGCAGGATCGGAGCCTGGCAGCGGTTATCCCAATAACCTGATGCATCTGCGCAAGCTGTCGCAGCTCCACTTGGACACGTTTCGTACTTGAGCGATGTCCCCGTCTTCGCCGAGGGGGGATGGATCGACGAGAGAGCGAACCCCTGGGCTCTTCAGATGCAATCCGAACCCCTTACGCCGCGCGTGCTTCCGCTGGACATGTTCATCTCGGACCAGGGGCGCTCGACTAGAGACATCCTCACGACTGGCAGGGTTGCGGTGGCGTTCGCCAGCATTGACCCCGAGGGCCTCCGCAAGGTCTACCGGGACCCGGCCTCGCCCCGTCCAGCCTCCGCAGAACCCTCGGGCCCCACGGGTGGGCAAGGGCTCGAGCTGCCTCCGCAAGAGTGCGCGCGTGACCTGCCCCTGGAGGAGAACGGCGAGCCCCACTGCGACGTCTTTGCCTCCACGGGGAGCTCTGAGGACCCACCGATGCCACCATCTAGCGCATCAGCGTCGGGCACCTGTTCGCAAGTTCATCGCGTTTTACTGTTCATGAACCTTCTCCTCAGACGCAGTCGCCGCAAGACGCGCGGCTCAGTCCCTGAAACAGTAAACAGTGCCTGGCGGACTTCAGGACGCACCACCCGCCCCGAAGATCTCCGAGGTCCTCCACTGCCCCACCTGCCCAGATCCCGACACAGCTTATGCAGTACTTCGAGAGACTGCTCCGTACCCGAGCCGTCTGGGCTCCTGGCGAATTTGCGACCCCCTCGGCCTTGAAGACGCACGTCGGAAAATATGCACGCCCCACCGCCCCCCGACGTACAGATCAATGTCAACATTAGCGGAGCGACGGCAAAAGCTTCGGGGGCGCCGGCGTGGAGAAGGGGACCGCACGCGCCGCCGCGAGAGCGGAGGACCAGCAATATCGCCTTGCACCAAAGCAGCAAACAGGAGGAGGTCAAAGGCCCACCGCAATCAGCGTGGGACGCTACGGACGCGCACTGCGGCTTTGCGCGGCAGGATGTCGAAGGCCTAGACCGCGTGCCGACATAATGATACAGGCGGTTTTCCGAGTGGTGGCCCGCATGCCACTACGACACGAGCTGAAGGTCGCACGCCTCGAGGCGGCATTGTACAGGCACGTGCAGATGCTGGCAAAACACGACGTCGCCCAGTCCGTGTGGCCCACGGCAAAATATTGCGACACACAAGAGAGATAACCAGGACCAAATCAAGGCCGGCCAGCAGATACCGGAGCTGGAGGATTTGGGCAATCCGCATCCGCATGTATGGATGGCCCTCGGCGGCGCGCTGATCGCTCAGGGCGTGAAGGCAGGTCAGCTGAAATTTGTAACGATCACGCAGGACAAGCAGAGGGTCAGGCTGGAGCGCCTCTCGAACCATGCGATCGCGGACGAGATCAGGCATGCAGGATACAGACGACGCATGCGAGTGACGAAGTGAAGATATGGCTGGCAGTGCAACCGCCAGATCTCGGGCAGCCAGTTGCCAACTCCCTGGTGCAGCTGGACCAAGACCAGGAGGGGAGCAGGAGCAGGGCCGTCTTCCTCATCGTCCTCCTCCTCGTCTTCCTCCTCCTCCTCCTGATCCTCCTCCCCCTCTTCGTCCTTCTCCTCCTCCTCCTCCTCCTCCTCCTCCTCCTCCTCCTCTCCCACTTCGCCTTTCTCGTCTTTCTCCTCCTCCTCCTGCTCAGCAACGGCGGCAGCATCACCGCCATCGCCTCCATCACCATCCACATCACTATCACTATCAAGATCACCACCCCCGCACCCTCACCATCACTATAAACATCAGAAAGAGTGTGTTCTACCGCTGCTGGCGGAAAGCCGGGGAGCTCACTGGGGGTTCCCAACCCGTCCCCCCGCCCCCCCTCTTGAAAACCGGGGGGGGTCACTGCCGGTTCGAACCCCCCCCCTCCCCCCCCCACCCCAATCCATCATGAAAAGCCGGAGGGGTTACTACCAGTTCGAACCCCCACCGAACCCCCTTGCCGCCGGCAAACGATTCCCACCCCTCGGGGCAATGGGACAGTGGTGGGGACATTGCTGGAACAGTGGTGCGGACGGTGGTGGTGGGGACAGGGGTGTGGGGACAGTGGGACAGTGGGACAGTGGGGACAGTGGTGGGGACGGTGGTGGTGGGGACAGTGGTGAGGGGACAGTGGCACAGTAGTGGGGACAGTGGGGACAGGGGGACAGTGGTGGGGGCGGTAGTGGTGGGGACAGTGATGAGGGCGGTGGTGAGGGCGTTGGTGGGCAGTGGGGCAGTGGTGGGGACAGTGGGACAGTGGTGGGGACAGCAAGGACAACGGGGAGAGTCAGACCGTGGTGGGGACAGTGATGGGGACATTGGGGACAGTGAGATACTGGTGGGGGCACTGGTGGGAACAGCGGGGACAATAGTGGGAACAGTGGGGAGAGTGGGACAGAAGTGGGGACAGTTGGACAGCGATGAGGACGGCGGTGGTGGGGACTGTGGTGTGGGGATAGTGGGACAGTGGTGGGGACAATGATGAGGGCGGTGGTGTGGCCGGTGGTGGGACAATGGGACAGTGGGGACAGTGGTGGGGACAGCGGGGACAGTAGTGGGAGCAATGGGACAGCTCAGTGGGACAGCGGCGGGGACAGTGGGGACACTTGGACATGTGTGGGGACGGCGGGGACAGTGGGACTGGTGGGAACAGTGGGGACACTGGGGAGAGTGGGACCGTGGTGGGAACAGTGGTGGGGACAGTGGGGACAGTGCGACAGTGGTGGGGGCAGTGGTGGGGACAGTGGAAACAGTGGGACAGTGGTGGGGACGGTGGTGCTGGGCAAAGCGATGAGGACAATGGCGAGGACGGTGGTGGGGACCCGGGAATCGTTTGCCGTTGCCGGCGGAGACTGGGGGGGGAAGGGGTTCGAACCGGTAGTGACCCCCCCCGTTTTCTGGAGGCGGGGGGGGGTATCGAACCAGTAGTGACCCCGCCCCCCCGGTTTTCTGGAGGGGGGGTGGGAGGGGTTAGGGGGGAAGGGGGTTTTGCTGGGGGAAGGGAGGGGGGGGGGGTCGAGCAAGGGGGGGGGATTCGATTCGGAGGACGGTGGGGATCCTGGGGTTCCGGAGGAAGAGGGGAGGAATTTTCCATAATAAAGCGGCGGTGGATCACGCTCTCAAGAACATCAGCAGCATCATCAGCAGCATCATCATCCTCATCATCATCATCCTCATCATCATCATCATCATCATCATCATCATCATCATCATCATCATCATCATGATCATCATTATCATCATCATCATCATCATCAGCATCAGCATCAGCATCAGCATCAGCATCAGCATCAGCATCATCATCATCATCTTCATAATCCGTCTCATCATCATCATCATCATCAACATCATCATACTCATCATCGTCATCCTCCTCCTCATCATCATCGTCGCCGTCATCCTCATCATCGTCATCCGCGTCATCAGCATCCTCGTCATCAGCAGCATCATCTTCAGCATCATCATCAGCAGCATCATCATCATTGGCATCATCATCATCATCATCATCATCATCATCATCATCATCATCATCATCTTCATTGTCATCATCACCATCATCATCAGCATCGTCATCATCATCATCATCATCAATATCATCATCAATATCATCATCGTCATCATCATCGTCATCAGCATCACCATTACCATCACCATTACCATTATCACAATCGTCATTATCATCATCAGCATGAGTATCATCATCAACATCATCATGTTCATCATCAGCAACATCATCATCAACGTCACCAGCAACAACAGCTGCATCAGCATCAGCAACAACATAATCATTTGCAGCATCATCATCACCATCATAGTACCACCACCATCATCCTCATCATCACTATCATCATCATCATCATCATCATCATCATCATCATCATCATCATCCTCATCCTCATCATCAACATTATCATCATCATCATCATCATCATCAGCATTATCATCATCAGCATCATCATCATCGTCATCAGTATCATCATCGTGGTCATCATCGTCGTCGTCGGTCGTTCTCCTCCTTCTCCCGACCCTACTCCTCAATCCTCCTCCACCCTCATCACGTGCCTTTCTCCTCCATGCTTCCTCCTCCTCCTCGTCCTGCTCCTCTTACTCGCCCCCCCGTCCTCCTGGTTTCTGGCAGCGGGAGGCCCCCGAGAGCAAATCCGCACGTTCCTGGGCGGGGTTGGGCTGTCGGGCCCCTATCTGGGCGACCAATGGGCGATTTGTGGTCGATACATCCACCCCTGTGCCGATCGGGCCCCCTGTCGTTGCCACTGACACGACGGCGCCGGCAAGGACAGAGACGGCGGCGCCGGCGAAAACTCGAGCGTGACGACGGCCCCCAGATGCGAAAGACGAGAACGCAACATCGCCGAAAATCAGAACCAAACTCGATACACCCCAACTTACTAAAGTATGGTTCGAGCTGGCTCGATCCGTGAGTGATGGTCCTGGGGCCAGAAACGAGGACAAGAATCGCCAAATGTGAGCACAAATGAAACATTATAACCTCAGAGAATGACGATGAACGACGTCCCGCTACCGGTGCGCCCCGCACCTCTCCTGGGTAATTACACTATGACCCGGATTTCGGGGCGAATTCAGCCGTGGTGACGAGGGCCTCTCAGGAGACCCCAACAGGCGAGAACGAGGCCAAGGCAACCGTCTCGGCAGGATGTCAGGGGTCGGCGGGAGACTAGAAGCAGAAAAAACTACACAGACATAAATTATTGGCGCTCCGCGCGGACTTCCTGGATCCGCGCTGGACCCCCCTCCCAGGCGCGGCGCCGGAGGCGCCGCCAGTGGGGGCCGCGCGCGGATCCAAGGAGTCCGCGCGGAGCGCCACAAGTAGATGTTTATGGGGCTTGCTTCTTCGCAGGATGTCGGGGGATCGACGGGAGACGGCGACGAAGGCGACGGGCGGCGACGGCGGCGGCGACGGCGAAGACGACCAAGCAGCAGCTGCGGCAGCGGCAGCGGCAGGCGCGCGCCGCGGCGGCGCCCATGGCGCCCAGCGCGCCCAGCGCGGGCGCGCCCGCCCACGCGGCCCGAGGGACGGATGGGGGCCCGCGCCAGCCCTCGCAAGGCGCGCGCGCGCGGGCGAGGCCTCGGCGAGCGGCCTCGCGCGCGCGGGAGGCCTCCGAGGGCCCGCGGTGCTCCAGGGTCCTCGGCAACAGCAAAGCCGTGTTGTTTCGACTCCGTTCTGCCGCTGGCGCTTCCAATTCCGGCGCCGTTGTTTGCTCGGGTTCCGTCGCGGATGCGTTTGTCCGGTGCCTGCGCCCGTTCCAATCCCGGGGCCGCTCTTCCCGAGGCCGCTCTTTCACGCTTCGGCGAGCCTGTTTGTTTCCTTGCGCCTTCATTCTCAAGACCCACATTGCTGGAAACGGGGGCAAACATGGCCCTGCCGCTTCCAAGAACCACCGAGCCTCGGTGGCGCGCGGCTGCAGTCCCAGCACCTCGGAGGCCTCCCTGGAAGCCCATGGATTTTGGAAGGGCCAAGCGTACCTAGTACCCCCAGGGCGACGTATTCCCAAGTACAGTCGGGCTGCTGATAGAAGGAACGCTAAACAAGGAACGAAGCCCCTCTGTAACTTCAACAAAGAGCCTGGGTGCACGAGAAAGGCTAGAGGAACAACCACGGAAGGACGTCAGGAACATCGAGCCCCCTCCGAATCCAAACTGCTCCTTATTTCAGCGTCTCGGCTGTAGGGTGTCGCGGCGAGCGCGCTTCCAGCCACGGCGGGCGCCACACCGCAGTCGCTGGGCGCCCCGAGGTGGGCCCTGAGGCCCCCTCTCCAGGGTGTACGTCTGTTCTGGGGTGCCCGTCGGACGCAAGAAGCGAGTAGAATTAAGTCGGGCATGTCCCCCTACAGGGGGATTTTGAACGACAAATGCAAAATACCCAAAACATACTCCGAAATTGTCAAACATTAGTAAAAAGCAAATCGTCCCCAGACTATGTTCTAACCATCTTTGAATATTCCTCCTGTGGAGGGGCAGGCCCGACTTAAGAGTGGAGACGCGAAGCAGGAAGGCGTTGAAATTTGATTGGGCTTCGGCCCGCCCCCCGAAGCCGAGGGCCGAGCGAAGACCACTCCGCGCCCGAAACAGACTGGGACCTGGGCATCCGAGAATGCCCCCCAGCGGAGGCTAGTCCGTGCCGTCGCTCGGACGTCCGTTCCCGGTGCATGTTTCGGTTTTGCGCGTGCTCTTTCTGCCAGATGGTCGAGGATGCTCCTCGAAGGTCCTCGCCGAGAAAGAAAATGCACACGTCCAAGCGATGCCAGGAGTCCACAAGAAACCTTCCACAAGACCCCAGGACGTCCATGGATTGTTGGTGCGGGAACGTCGCGCCTTCCATCGCAAAGCCATCGAAAGCCGAGAAACCCAGGGCACCCTGGATGCAAGCAGGGCGTTTCTTGCCATGAGCCCCCGCTCTCCGCTCTGCCTTCAACGACAGGCCGTCGGAGGCCGTCGGACGCCCTCCGAGGCCGTCGGACGCCCCCTCGCAGGCCGGCGGGAGCCCTCTCGGCAACGCCCTCGCGACGCGCTCGGGGGGGCCCTCGCAGGCGCGCGCGCGGGGTGGGGGTTCGGGGCCCCGGGGGGATTTGGACGCCCGAAACGGGCACGGAAAGAATGGGCACAACAACAAATGTTGTCCCAAACCAACAGCGGCCACTGTCGGGCAGGCGGCCTTCTGCCTCAAATGGAAACAGGCCGCGGCCACACCGACAGCGAGTCCGGTTCAAAAGGAACAGGAACTGCTGCCGGCCCTCGTACGGCAGGTTCGTGTCGTGCCGACCCCAGCGTTGGTTTTTGACACCGCAGGGATCGTTCAACCTTGAATGATCTGCCGCTGCCGCAACGTCCGATCGTTCAACATCGATCGATTCTGGGTCGCCGGCGGCGTTCAACCTTGAACGCCCACGCTGGGGTCGCCGCGAGTCGACACGACGCAAACCTACCGTACCCACTCTTTCCGTACCCATGTCGGTCGTCCCGATTGTGGGGAGGGGGAGGAGGGGGGGGGGGGGCACGGCGCGCGCGCGCCTCCGAGGGGGGGCCCTCGGGGGTGCGCGGAGGCCGCCGGATGCCAGTCGGAGGCCGTCGGGAGGCCGTCGGGTGCCCCTCGGAGGCCGCCGCAGGCGGCGCCGACGGCCGCCGAGTGCCGCGGAGGGCGGCCGGAGAGTTGAGCAGGGACCGACCGGCCCGGCATTCCCATAAAGTCCTACCACGAACTGTGCTTAGAACCCAGGAAGAGTTCAAATGACAAAAACAATGTTCTTAGAACACAAGCCCAATCTGTTAAGACAAGATAATGTCCACCAGAAATGTTCCAAGAACATTTCGTGGGAACCACAACAGGCTCTTAGAACATTGTTTGGTAGGGCTATTGGCGAGAGCCAGGACGCTCCGCCCCTGCTGGAGTGCCGCGGTGGCTTTGCCGGCGAGCGCCACGCCGCGACCAACTCATAGCCCGCGCATCGCGCCGCCCTCGGGCCGCGGCGGATCGCCTGGCGCGCGCGCGGCGGCGGCGGCCGGCGGCCGGCGGCGGGCGTCGTCGCTGCCGTCGCCGTCGCCGGCGGGGCCTGTCGTGCGTCTCCTCTTCCTCCTCCTCCTTCTCGTTCTCCTCCGCAAGCTCCCCATCCTCTCCTCCTCCTCCTTCTCTTCATCCTCCTCCCCCTTCTTCTCCTCCTCTCCTCACTATCATCCTGCTCCTACTTCCCCTCCTCGCTGCACAGTCCAACTCCTGCTCCTGATCTCCACCTCCTCCTCCTCCTCCCCACCTCCGTCTCCTCCTCCTCCTCCTCCTCCTCCTCCTCATCTGGACTCCTCCTGCTCCTCCTCCGCCTTGTCCGCCTCCTACTCGTACCACCGACGCATCACACCTCTCTCGAACTAAGAAGCCTACGGACGCATCCGAAAGCATCCCCGGGATGCGATGACCTCCCTCTCCCTCTCCCTCGCGACCCGAAGCCCGCTGACCTCTCCCTCGACTCGGCCTGAGGTTCTCCTCCGCCTCCTCCTCCTCCTCCTCCTCCTCCTCCTGTCCGCCTCTCCTCCAGTTCCTCCTCCTCCTCCTTCCTCGTCCCTCTTTCCATCCGTCCTTCCACCTTCCTCACCCTTCCCTCTTGCCGCCTTCCCTGCTCCGTCCCTGGAGGGCAACGCGGAGGACACGGAGCGAGAGACCCGCGCGGAGGGGGAGGAGGAGACGGCCGAGAAGAAGGAGTTGAGCAAGGACCGACCGGCCTGGCATTCCTATAGTCCTACCACGAACTGTTCTTGGAACCCCAAACTGTTCCAATGACAAAACCAATGTTCTTAGAACATAGCCCGATCTGTTAAAACAAGACAATATCAACCAGAAATGTTCTAAGAACATGCCGTGGGAACCACAAAAGGTTATTAGAACATTGTTTGGTAGGGCAATTGGCCAGCCAGGACGCTTCGCCATTGCTTAAAGGAGGAACGGGAGGTCGGAGGAGGACGAGGAGGCCGGATGCCGAGAGGCATGCCTGCGGGGCCACGGTGGGGGGGCGCTATGGCCCAGGCATCGGCCTCGGATTTGCGAGGCATCGCAGATATCTCTGGGCGTCGGACAGGGGAGTGGCACAGAGGGGTGTGGTGCCGATGGTGGACATGGTGATGTTTTCGTCGACGATAGGCAACGTCGCCTGATTCAGCAATGGCACCACACCCCTTCACACCACACCCACTTTCCCACCTCGAGAAGATCGGCGATGTGCCTCCCGTAGCGATTCCGCACGGTCTCAGGTGGGATGAGCTTTCGGGCCACTATTGGCGATCAGAGAGAGATTGGGGGTCGATGCAGTTTCCCTGAGCCTATCCCCCCCCCTCCATTGTCCCTGAATGTAGACGATGGGGCACTGGACGAGAAGGAAATGGTGGAGGAAGGCGGTGAGCCCTACGGTGGCAGGTAAAGACGAGGTTGAGAACGTGGACGGGGGGAACGGCGACAGGAGCGCACAGGAGGACCACCAGGAGCAGCGTCAGCTGGGGGAAAATCGCGAGCGGGAGCAGGGCCGGGGGGGAAGGAAGAGGAAGATGCCGATGATCAGCATACTGATGAGGATATACGGGCCTTGGAAGGCCATGTCGACACTTTTCGAGACGGGCGAGGCCAGCGAAAGCGGCCAATGATGTGCCGAAGGGGGAAATATGCAAGGGTCACCTTGGAACGTCGTCCATCCTTGCTATGCGGGTCGACCGGATTTGTTGTTTTGCCAATGTGTTCGCGCCAGCAGGCGCTTGTCCACCGAAGCCCTCCCATACGACGCAGGCTGCGCAATGACGAAAGCGCAAGCACAAACTGCGTGCCATCGGCGGAGCTGAACGGGACAACACACACACACACACATTCGGCTGACACACGTTATTGAAAAAGCCCAGGGACACGAATACATACACACAGATCCCAGGATTCCCGATACTTGCAACTATTTTTTCTGGGTGTTCGTCGTCCCCCCACTTTTCCGATATTTCCCCCTATATGTTCCGGCGGGATCGACGATGAACGTTGTGTCCGTGTGTTTTTTGTCCCCTCCTGCATTAGGGGGGTCATGCATCCTGGGGGAGGCTGATGCCCATGGCGAGGCAGAAGCAATAGAGACCCCCTGGATGGTGTCGGAGTAGATGGGGTCGGAGGATCGCGCCGCATCGGCGATACATCGGCGATGCATCGGCCATCCGTCGGCGATGCACCGGCGATGCATCGGCGACGTCGACGATGCATCGGCGACGTCGACGTAAAGCAAATCGGGCTCCACATCGAGCCGCATCGGCGATGCATCGGCGATGCGGCGCGATCCGCCGACCCCATCTACTTCGCCCCCATCTAGGAGGCCTAAAGTTAAGTCGGACCTGTCCTCCTACAGAAGAATTTTGGACGATTTTTTGTGTTTATGCACCAAAATGGTCAAACATATGCAACAGATCGTCCCCTGACTATTCTTTGACTATCTTTAAAGATTCCCCCTGTAGAGCGACAGGCCCGACTTCAGCCTAGAGGCAGAGGCAGACGGCGGCGACGACCGCGGCGGCCACGGCGGCGGCGCCGCGGGCCTCTCGCCGCGGGCTCGCCGCCTCCCTGCTCCGGCAGCCCCTGCGCGCGCGCGCGCTGCAGACCGCCGCCAACCGTCGACGCCGCCCGCCGGCACTGCGCGCCGCGACCGCTGCGCTCACTGCCGGGCTCTGGTCGCCACAAACATTGGGAGACAACTACTGGGAGGTCTTCGTCGGAAGGACTAAGGAGGATTAAGCCCCAATGGGGCGCTGTTGCGCCAGATTGGGCCTCGCAGTAAGCGGGATGTAGCCGGATTAGGCGGGACTAAGCGGGATGAAGCCGGATCAAACGGGATTAAGGCAGATTAAGCCGGATTTCGGACCAGGGCTAAATCAGAATTTGACCTCCCAGGAGTTGCATCCGAACAAACACACCCGATCAGCCGCGCCGCGTTCTGCGGACTCTTGGGTCAGCTCGGGCGTGTCCTCCTACAAGCAGATTTTGGAGGAACAGTGAAGAATAGTCGGAAAAAAACAATTTGACAAATATTTGAAAAATCGTCCCCAGACTCTTTTGGGACTGTTTTTGGAAATTCCCCCTGTAGAAGGACACGCCCGCCCGACTTCACTCTTGGGGTCCGAACACCGTGTGGTGACATACCTGGCGGTGACCTCGATATCCACAACGACATCACCGCAGGGTCCGTCACCACACGGCTGTGGGACCTCGGAGGCCCCAGTCGCAAACATCATCCAAGAACGACCCCAAAACCAAGTCCCCACCGACTCACCGCACGGTGTGGTCACCACCCCGTTGGGGGGCCCCCGAGGACTCGGGTGCTGCTGGAAGTGGCCCCGGCCCGAGGTGACCTCACCTTCCCCATGGGAGGCCTGGCGTTTCTCAAGCAAAGGCGGAAGCACAGGCGGTGGAGGGAGGGGGGGCGGGAGTGCCGTGCCAGGAGACGTGCCTGCGTCGAGCGAAGAACAGCCTCCTCCAGAGCACCCCTCACGAGTCCCAGAAGGCCCTGCGGGCTCCAGGATGGCGAGGCAACTTGGGAGAGCCTTGGGCCAGGACCGCGTCGGGCCACACCCGACGGTCAGCGCCTTTGCCTCCAGGAGCTGGCCCTCCCGGCCGCATGTAGGGAGGAGGGCAAGCTGGGCTGCCACAGAGGCCTCCTAGATGGGGTCGGAGTAGATGGAGTCGCGGGATCGCACCACATCGCCGATACATTGGCTATGCATCGACGATGCATCGGCGACGTCGACGTGAAGCAAATCGGGCTCCGCATCGAGCCGCATCTGCGATGCATCGGCAATGCGGCGCGATCCTCCGACCCCATCTACTCCGACCCCATCCAGACCAGCTGCTGCCGAACACTTCTGGTGCGGATTAGCGCTCCGGAGAGTGCGGCCGCCCCCGAAAGCCGGATGCACAGAGAAGACCACGGCAGCGAGCAACGCCGAACACCTGGGCGCTACCGAGGGGCCCGAACGGCCGGGCGGGCGGGGCAGGCGGGGCCCTCCCGGGCGGGTGGGGCGGGCGGAGGGGACAATAACGGACGGGTCGGGTGGGCGAGATGGGCAGGCAGACGGGCTGGCGGGACATCGTATGCTATCCTCGCTCCTCGCTCCGCAGTGGGGAACGGTTCGTCGTCAGCGTCGCCGTCGGCAGCGTCATGATATCCGTCGTCGCTGCTGTTGCATAGCGCAGGCGTTATCGGCAGCGTCATGACCGTTGTCGTCGTCATCGTGGTCGTCGTCAGCAACGTCGGCATCTTTTGGCGAAGGCGACGTCTCGTCAGCGTCTTCGTTGTGTTCGTCGTGCGCGGACGGACGCGCAAGAGGGAGGGGCAGAGGGGGGACACGACATTCAGAGGGGTGTGGGTGAAAAGAGGGAGGTTCGAAGTTCGAACCCCCCCGCCCCCCGTCCTCCCCACTTTCCAGGGGTCCAGGAGATTAGAAAGCAGAGGACGGTGCAGAGGGGATGCGGGTGAGGATCTCCCCCTCCGCCCCCCCCCCCCCGCACCCAAAGAAAACGCTCAGTATACTTTGTGTGCTCTGCATGTGTTGTTTGTTGTCCGAGGTCTGGATCCTGCATGCGTAGGGGTCCCAGGTCCGCTTCTGTGGGCAACTCTTCAGTCGAACACTGCGTCAGGGGACCAGCCCATGACAAAACAAAACCTCAGACTCGAGCGTATCTAAGCAAACACGACGCCGGAGGTCTAGCAAGGCAAAGGTGGCAAGCGAAGAATGCCGAGGTGTCCGATGAAGTCCTCTCATCCTTTCTGCTGGTCTTCATTGTAACGCACGCCGCTCGCCATACCCTAAGATCCCACGTTGCGAAACTATTGCAATATCGCGGGAAATCGCTACTGGAACCTTAGACCCCATATTTTTGCCATATGTTTCGAACCCAATGTGAAAACAGTGCATCGACAAGATCTCACGGTTCATTGAACGAGTTTGGCATTACCTTCGCTGAAGAATCAGTGACGCCATCCCATCTGATGGAAATGGTTGGATCGTAGATTCGTTGAGCAATTCAGGTCATCGTCTCGCTGAACACATGGATGCCACAAACGCCCCGAACGGAACCAAACAGGATACTCAGTTAGAGTTGCCCTATCATGTTTCTGCGACGTGGCAACCGAGGACAAGGTGCGTATACTTACAGCAAGGCAATTCTCGGAGTGATGTCGTCGTTGGCCTCCGAAGCTGTGTGGATACTTCACCCCTGAACGCCCGCGATGCTCCTAATGGCGCATACGAGTTCGAGTAGGAGACCGAAAGCATGATGGACTCACCCATACTTTACATAGATGCAGGAGGCCGAAAACATGATGGACTCACCCACACTTTACATAGATGCAGGACAATACGTATACTGTTCGGGGGTCTAGGAAGATTCTACGTACGTATCCCAGTTTCTACGAAAGAACATTTCTGGGGTAAGTCACTTCTGCAGTCGATCCCCTAATTACCCGAAGAGCTCGACATCGGCCGACCCTGGACCACTGGCGCATCGGCAATTCAAGTCCGGGACCCTGCCCCAAAGACCGGCCCCTCATGCGGAGCCGTGTCTTGAGGGTCCCGGGTCCTGGGGAAGAGGCCCGGCTTGGCCGACGACTGAAAACGACCCCTGGGGCCCGTCTCCCTCACCATGACCCATTAGATTCCTTGCGAGCTCCACTGCAGGCGGCGGGGCCAACGCCGCACCTGAGGCAGCGAGAGAAGGTGCCAGCACCGCTACCCCCTGGAGATTCGCTCCGACCAGGGCCTCCAGGCGAATCCAGCCGTGGCAACAAGGGCCTCCCAGGAGGCCCACGGAGGGCGACCACGAGGGAAGGCCAGCGGTAAGTCATCGGCACCTTTGCTCAGGCGATCGACCTTTGTATATTCCTGCCCGTGCTCACGCCCCCACCCCACGAGGAGCTGGAGCGGGGGCACGCGTAAGGTCGGGCCCTCTGGGGACACGTGATTTATCAATGTTATGCTGCCTCTGTCGCCCCAACTGCCGTCGGGGATTTACTGACCCGGGTCCATCCAGATCCGGGTCAGTCAGGCCTTGTAAGATCCTGCAAGATCCTGCAAGATCCAACAGGATCCTGCACCAAATCCTGGGTCAATGCGCCCCTGGCCCTGCAGGATCCTGCAAAATCCGGCTCTCTGGCCGACCCCGTTTGCATTGACCCCCGTCTCTTGAGGCCCGACGGCGGGCAGCAGCAAGGACTCCGTTGGTGTTAACAACGTTCGGGGCGTATTCTTGCGCCACCCGTTCACAACTGTTCGGTTGCCCGCCAACCATCGCAGAAAAACAACGGCAACCCACAACGTACCAACACCGGCAGCACAAAACGGAGCCGAACCGAAAACGGCGCGAACGATTGTCCTAAGACGGAAGAGCAACTGACCCCCAAAAGACAGACGTCGATCTCGACAACGAACAACAAACGCTGTTAACATCATCTGAGCCCCTGGCGCCCAGAGTGGCGGGCAACAGCAGGGGTATGGATCGAACGTCGATCGTCGTTTCTTTGGAAGAAAACAAAGCGCCACAAACATAACCTTGTAAAGGTCCGCGCGGATTCCTCTGATCCCCGCTGGGCGCCCCTCCCTGGCGCGCGGGGCGCGCCAGGGACGGCGCGGGAGGCGCCGCCACTTGGGCCCAGCGCGGATCCAAGAAATCCGCGCGGAGCGCCAAAAAGTTTATGTACATTCGGCGGCGAGCGAAGGGGGGAAGTGAGAAGGAGAAGGCCGTCTCAGAAGGCGGCGGAACTTCTCAGAAGCCTTTGCGCCTTCTGAAGAGTTGTTTGCGTCTTCGGGGAAGACTGAGCAAATTTCTCAGAAGGCCTGGGACCTTCCGAGCCTTCTGAGAAGGCCTGTTCCTTCTCATTTCCAGGGTGGGGTCGCCGCCGATACGTGGCGTTTCTCATTCCTCGACTCTTCTCGCGAGCCTCGGCGCTGCCGTTCTCGCCCTCGCTGTTCACGAACCTGCGCGTCGGCGCGCGCGCGCGCGTCGCGCGCGCGCGGCGCGCGCCGCGCGAGTGCCGCGCGGGTCTGGGCGCCCCCGCCGTCAGATGAAGTTAGCACGAGGACGACATCTTCTGCGGCACAACATGGGAGCCTACTGCACAGACAACCCGTATCATCGGGATCCGCAGAAAGGATGCAAGGGCCTTGGAGGGCCACGTTGGCGTTGTTCCAACGAGGTCGGCCAGCAAACGCGGCCAAAGATGGGACCGCGGATGCAAAGATGCAAGAGTGCCCTTGGGGAGGTGGCCAGTCCTTACTATGCAAATTGACTGCACCAGAGCATCCTCTTTGGAGAAAGGAGAAACGGCATACACATGACCTTTGGGGAGTCCGCGCGGATTTCTCGCATCCGCGCTGGGCCCCCTTCCCTGGCGCGCGGAGCGCGCCAGGGGCGGCGCCGGAGGCGCCGCTAGGGGGCCCCGGCGCAGATCCAAGAGATCTTCGCGGAGCTCAAAAGTTTATGTTTGTAAAGTTGCTTCTCTTCTTCGACTACTGTAAACATCGTGTTGGCTCTTGCGAACCGACGCTGGCCGACGCTAGATCGACACGCTAAATCGACGTTCCTCGAGGCCGAGTCGGCGCCTACTCCTCATCGGCTACCAGACGCTAGCGCACACGAATGCACTCTGAAAGCGGAGTTGCGAGGGCATACGAAACTCCCGACCGAAACATATCGAAAAGGACAAATCGGAGATCTCTGGAGAGGATTTCTTTGATTTGCGGCGGTAAAGAGCGTAGGTGGGTGGGGAGGGGGAGGGAGCGGGGGCGGCATAACGTAACGCCCCCCCCCACCCCCGCCGAGTGGATCAGGCACCACAGACTGGTGCCAGACGCATTGCAGCAGTGCCCGGGACGCACTAGGGGGCGGAGGGGGGGCGTTACGCTATGGTGGGGGGAGGGCGGAGGGGAGGGCATAACGCGCGTGATGGCCCAGAAGGTTTCAAAAGCATTCTCCTGAGACCTGGCGGATGCGGGGGACGTATCGGGCCGCGGCCGTTCCAGAGCGCTCCTCACGAGCGGCGAAACTGAACGTATCCGTATCCGCGCCCTCCCCAGATCATTGGATACATTCTTTGGGGTTGCGATCGATAGCGACCGATCGGCAATCCAATCGGTAACGGCAAATCGCGACCGATCGGTCGCGACTGGTCGCCACCGATCGTGACCGATCGGTCGCGAGCGATTCTGAAGAGCAGATCGGTCGCGACCAGAAACCAAAATTCGAAGAGCAGAATCGGTAGCCACCGTTCTCGTCGGTCGCGACTGGGAAATTCCAGTATCTCATGATTCGGGGATGGGCAGAACCCCCTTTAGTAAAAAGTGGTTTAGTGAAAACGACCTCGGGCCCAAACCTGGCGGGCGCAAGCCTGGAAAATGATGGCCGCGGCGCCCTCTCGAGAACCGAAAACGGCCAATTCCTTAATCGACGTGTCAGGGTAGGAGGTCCATCCACCTCCGAATGATCAGGGTCGCGGTTTGGATTCCGGGGCGCGATCCAGCGAGTACGCGGTCGCACGGATACGCTCCGCGCGGGGCAGCCGCAAGAAAAGCGCACCGTACATCCGCAGCAGGTCGCGGCCCATGGGGGCCAGCCCGCGGGGCCGCGGAGGTGCCTCCCGCTTACAAGCTTTAGGAAGGCTCCGAGAGCGTCCCGGAACGCTCTGGGACGCCGTGTCCCGCTGGGACAGTGGAGGGTCCCTGGGACACACAAATAAATACACACACAAATAACAGGATTCCCCATAGTTTCCTAGATGTTCTAGGTTTGTGTCTCCCCCCACACTTCCCATATTTTCCCATCTGTTCCTGGGAGTGGACGAGTAAATGTGTCTGTGTTTGTTTTTGTTCCCCCTCCTGAGACAAATCGTCCCAGGGCGTTCCGGAACAGTTCCAGTCCTAGCCCGAGGTTGTCGAGCGGGTGGTCATGGGGGGTGGCCTAAATTCGGTGGCGAGCGAGGGGGAGAAGTGAGAAGGGGCGGGCCTTCACATCAGGCTTCTGATACATACGTTTTCTAAGCCTTCCCCGAAGACAGAAACAACTTCTCAGAAGGCGCGAGGGCTTCTGAGAAGTCCCGCCGCCTTCTGAGAAGGCCTTCTCCTTCTCACTTCCCCCCCACGCTCGCCGCCGATAAAAGGGAAGTAAAGAACAGGGCCCCAAAGCGACCCTTTGGGAGACATTAAGGGGAGCCCAGAGGGCCCCTTCGGGGTCCCTTCCTTCGCCCCCTATTCAAGTCACTCCCTGTTACCGCCCGCCCTGGGCGCGAATTCGTGGGGGGGGGGGGAGGCGATCGATGGGGGGGGAGGGAAAGGTGCCCTCCTCTGGCCCGAAAGGCCCCCTTTGGGTCCTAAGGGGCTCCTTTAGGCTAAGGTCGGGCCTGTCCTCCTACAGGCGGATTGTGCAAGACGAATAAAAGGGCAGTCAAAATAAGATTCCAGCAAATCCAAGAATAAAAGAAAGCTCGCCCCAAGACTGTTTTAAACTATCTTTGCAAACTCCTCCTGTCGAGGGACATGCCCGACTTCATCTCAGGCCCCCCAAAGGGCTCCTTTTCTGCAGCCCTTGCTGCCCCCCCGTTCATCGCCCCCTCGTCACGCGCCCCCCCAACATCGCGGGCGTCCAAGAGGAGGGCGTCCAAGAAGGGTGGGGACACAAATCATGGCCGGCGGCATGTGCGCGGCCCAGGGGGGGGGGCCAGGGACGTAATGAAACAAGAAGAGGCGCCATGAAATCTGGGGAACTATCATGGCCCCCGCCATGATATCCACCCCCCCTAGTCATCACCCTCCCTCTTGGCCGCCCCCGACCGTTACGCGCCCCCTACCAAGTGTTGGTGACAGACCGTGCGGTAACCTCGAAGGCCCCCAAGACCTCACCGCACGGTCCGTCAACGCACGGTTTTGGGACCTCGGAGGCCCCGGTCGCCCGAGACATCCTCGGAGAACGACCCGAGTCCCAAAACCGTGCGGTGACCCCGAATCTAGAGGCCTTCCAGATGGGGTCCGTGTAGATGGGGTCGAAGGATCGCACCGAATCGCCAATGCATCGCATATGCGTCGGCGATGCATCGGCGATACATTAGCAACGTCGGAGACGCATCGGCGACGTCGGCGTGGAGAAAATCGGGCTCCGCATCGAACCGCATCGAACCGCATCGTCGATGCATCGTCGATGCAGCGCGATCTCCTCCGACCCCATCTACTCCGACCCCATCTAGGAGGCCTACAGAGTCCCCACCGACCCACCACACGGTGTGGTCACCTCCCCGTTCGTTGGGGGGCGGAAAGATACGGATACGTGTTGTCCCCGGACCTCTCTTGGGGTGCGTTCTGACCAGAATTTCGAGGCGAATCCGGCGGTGACAACGAGGATTCCCCAGGAGGACCAGGAAAGGCCGAAAACGAAGGGGGACAACACGTATCCGTTATCTTTTTCTCCCCCGAGTTCGGGGCCCCCACCAGCAGCCCGAGGAGCTGCTCGGGGCCAGGGCCGGGACAGTGCCCCCGCCTGGCCCCGAGCAGCTCCTCGGGCAAGCGTGGTGCGGAGAGGGGGCGCGGCCTCGCGGGCGCAGAGGCCCCGCGGCCTCGCGACGCCGGCCACCACCCGGGGGAGCTGTGGCGGTGCGGACCCCCCCCCCCTGAGCGGTTGCGGGGCTGAACCTAAACGGTGCTTTTCGTTTTCATGTTGTTGGCGTTCTCCCTCGTTTTGTCGTCAATCCGCCTTCAACGCAAAACGAAATCGAAACGAGAACAGCCCACGACATGGCCAAAACACCGTTTTTTGTCCACCCCTGATCAGCTGATACTGGAATGTTCCAGTCGCTACCGACGAGAAGGGTGGCTACCGATCTTGCTCCTCAGATGTCGGTATCGGTCGCGACCGATTTGCTTCAAAATGGGTCGCGACCGATCGCTCGCGACCTATCGGTCGCGATCGGTGGCGACCAGTCGCGATCCGTCGCGACCGTTCTGGAGTACCGATCGGTTGCTACCGATCGCAACCGAAAGAACTCAGTATCCAATGATCGGGGCCCCGGGGGCGCCATCGTGTCGAGGATCTCCCGAGAGGGGTCAACCAGCCTCGAACGTATCCCTACCCCTGACAATCTACGGGATGCGCCCTCGGAAACGAAGAGAACCCCGAGGATCGGCATCGAGATGAGGCAGGGCAAATCAGAAGGATAGAAATACGTTCCAGGCTGGTAACATCGTATCGACGATCTGTCGAGAGGGGTGTCGAACCCGACGGGCCCGCCAGGGGCGTAGGGACCACAACTCTTGAAGGCGGCTGGGGGGTCCTGAACTAGTGGGGCCCCAACAAATTGGTCAGGAGGCGGAGATGACGCCAATCCCAGGGTCCATCTTGTGCAGGTGTTGCGCCCTGGATCAGGTTTTCACGGTCTCAGAGCCCGGGATGGGACGGGAGGGGGGGACTCGTTGCCGATCCGTGCAAAAATCCCCGCCGCCCCTGGCGTAGTACGTGCGACGCCAGGGGGGGGCGGCCCGTCCACCCACCTCCCCACCATAGGGGGAGGTGCGAAGTCCCTGTGGACGGGACGGGGTGGGCACTGAGGGGCACCATAGGCCCTTCTAGAACCAAAGGTGGGCACCATACGCCCACCACCACCAACGGAGGTACACCATATGTCCTCCACCCTTCATTCCATCCAAAATTCAGTGAACTTTTCAACTTGATTCTTCAACCTCTCTCCTGGTCCCAAAACAGAGCCAGGCCACCTCAGACCCCCAGACGCATCCAGCCTGATTGGCTCTCTCGGGGCGTACGGCGCACGATTCCCCCAAACGAACGGTTTTTTGTTCCACGATGCCGGGAGTCACCGGCCCCGCACCCCCCTCCTTCCCCCTTCGTGCGACCATTCCCCGTGCATGCTTCGGCTTCGCGCGTGTAGTTCTTCGCAAGACGATCTAAGATTTAGGCCGAGCATGTCCTCAAGCGGATGGTGGAAGACAATGTACAAGTATATCTATATATGTATATATATATATGCATATTGTAGTGGCCTCCGGCCAGTGCCGCCGATCCGGGGCGCTCTGGATGATGATGATGATGGTGATGATGATGCTGCTGATGATGATAATGATAATGATGATGATGGATGACGATGATGATAATGATGATAATGATGATAATGGTGTTGATGATGATGATGATGATGATGATGATGATGGTGATGGTGATGGTGATGTGACGATGGTGATGATCCTGGCCCCACCCCACCTCCCCCCCTCTCCTGTCCCCCCTTCCCTCTCTCCTGTCCCCTCCCCCCTCCTCCTTTCCCTCCCCCCCCCCTCTCTCCTGTCCCCCCCCCCTCTCTCCTGTCCACAATTAATCAATATGAATACTACTCTCCCTCTTCCCCTGATGACGCGCTGGGAGTGTTCGACCCCCCCCCGCGTACTGTTTTCTACACACAGGATTCCCAGGAATTGGGTTTTCGCTTGCATGTTTTTTCGAATTGCTGCTGTCGCTGAGGCGCCGGCCTCATTTTCGGGCCCCACTCGTTCCGAATCGTGCTCCCGCTGCAGCGCTGGCCTCATTTCCGTGCTTCCGCTCGTTCCGAATCGTGCTCCCGCTGCAGCGCTGGCCTCATTTCCGCGCTTCCGCTCGTTTCGACTCGTGCTCCCGCTGCAGCGCTGGCGTCAATTCCCGTGCGATGCCACGGTATGCAATGCAATGCTAGGTTGATACTACGCTTTGCGGTGCTCGTCTACGCCTTGCCCTGCCGTGCTCTACAATGCATCGCGTACCATTTCGCGATCATTGCCCTGCTCGACATCCGACTGTGCGAGTAGAGAGGGGATCTACGCCATGGTAAGGGATGGGAGAGAGGGGTAGGATGTCAGATATGACGCGAGCGCACCTAGCTTGACCCCCCCCCCCTCTCCCTCCCCCCCTCTCTCCTCTCTCCTGTTTCCCCCCCCTCTCTCCTGTCCCCCCCCCCCCTCCTGTCCCCCCCTCCCCCTCTCTCCTGTCCCCCCCCGCCCTCTCTCCTGTCCCCCCCCCTCTCTCCTGTCCCCCCCCTCTTTCTCCTGTCCCCCCCCTACCTTACCTCTCTCCTTTCCGCCCTCCCCCTCTCCTGTCCCCCCCCCCCTCTCTGCTGTCCCCCACCCCTCCTCTCCCCCCCACACTCTCTCCTGTCTCCCCCCCCCCTCTCCCTCCCCCCCCCCCTTCTCCTTCCCCCCCCCTTTCTCTCCTCCCCCCCCTCTCTCCTTTCACCCTCCTCCCTCTACAGTTACTCAATATGAATGCTACTATCCCTCTTCCCCTGTTACTCAATATGAATGCTACTATCCCTCTTCCCCTGATGACGGAATGAGAGTAGCCGACCCCCCCCCGCGTACTGTTTTTGTTACGCACAGGTTTCCCCGGAGTTGGGTTTTCGCCTGCATTTTTTCCAAAATGTTGCTCACGCTGAGGCGCCAGCCTCATTTTCGAGCCCCGCTCGTGCCGAATCGTGCTCCCGCTGCAGCGCTGGCCTCATTTCCGCCGGCGCCTGGGCTGCACGCCCGAGCTGGCGCCCGGGCCGGCGCTCGGGCCGCCGGGTCCGGAGCCACTTCCAGCCGCCCCCGGAAAATGGAGGTCCGAGGCGGCGCCGAAAAAAGGCCATTCGAATACACATTTTTTTTTGAACATGCTCAATTTCTGCTTCCGGCGCCCGGGAGGCCTCCTGGGCCGATTCCGACGCCCGGGCCGGCGCCCGAGCCGGCGCCCGGGCCGGACGCCCGAGCCGGCGCCCTGCAGGCCGGCGCCCGGGCCGGCTCCGGAGCCTGTTCCGGCCGGCGCCGGAAAATCGAGTTCCGAGGCGGCGCCGAAAAAATACCATTCTAATGCACATTTGAACTTTTTGCTTCCAGCGCCCGGGGGGCCTCCCGGGCCGATTCCGACGCCCGGGCTGGCGCCCGAGCCGGCGCCCGGGCCAGACGCCCGAGCCGGCGCCAGGGCCGGTCCCCGAGCCGGGGCCGGCGCCGGAAAATCGAGTTCCGAGGCGGCGCCGAAAAAATGCCATTCCAATACACATTTTTCCTTTGAAAATTCTGAATTTCTGCTGGGAAGCCTCCCGGGCCGATTCTGGCGTGCTTCCGCACGTTCGAATCGTGCTCCCGCTGCAGCGCTGGCCTCATTTCCGCGCTTCCGCTCGTTTCGACTCGCGCTCCCGCTGCAGCGTTGGCGTCATTTCCCGTGCCATGCCACGGCATGCAATGCAATGCTAGGTTGATACTACGCTTCGCGGCGCTCGTCTACGCCATGCCACGCCGTGCTCTCCAATGCATCGCGTACCCTTTCGGAATCATTGCCCTGCTCGACATCCGACTGTGCGAGTAGAGAAGGGATCTGCGCCATGGTAAGGGATGGGAGGGAGGGGTAGGATGTCAGATATGACGCGAGCGCACCCAGCTTGTCTTCCCCCCCTCTCTCCTGTCCCCCCCTCTCTCCTGGGAGCTGGCAGGGGGGGGAGGTGCAGAGCACTTCATTCGTCAGTTAATTGCGCCCCCCCCCCCTCCCCCCTTCCAAAGCAGAGCTAAAGCTCATCCTGTAGCAGAATTTCAGCTTAGACTTCTTAAACTCACACGCCGGATCGGCGGATACGCGCCGATCCGGCGGAGAGGGGGGAGAGGAGGGGGGGGGGGAGGAGAGAGAAGGGGGGGGGACAGGAGAGAGGGGACAGGAGAGGGAACAGGGGGACAGGAGAAGAACAGGAGAGGGGGGGGGGGGGACAGGAGAGAAGGGGGGGGGGACAGGAGAGAGGGGGGGGGGAAAGGAAAGAGGGGGGGGGGGGACAGGAGAGAGGGGGGGGGGAAAGGAAAGAGGGGGGGGGGGGAACAGGAAAGGGGGGGGGGGAAAGGAGAGAGGGGGGGGGAAGGAGAGAAGGGGTGGGGAGAGAAGGGGGGGGGGGCAGGAGAGAAGGGCGGGGGGACAGGAGAGAGGGGGGGGAGGAGAGGGGGGGGACAGGAGAGAGGGGGGGGGGACAGGAGAGGGAGGGGGGGAGGAGAGAGGGGGTGGGACAGAAGAGAGGGGGGGGGCAGGAGAGAGGGAGGGGGGGTGGGGGGGCCAGGATCATCACCATCGTCACATCACCATCATCATTCATCATCATCATCATCATCATCATCATCATCATCATCATCATCATCATCATCATCATCATCAGCAGCAGCAGCATCAGCATCAGCATCAGCATCAGCATCAGCATCATCATCATCATCATCATCATCATTATCATCATCATCATCACCATCATCAATCATCGTCATCATCATCAGCAGCAGCAGCATCACCAGCATCAGCATCAGCATCAGCATCAGCATCAGCATCAGCATCATCCTCATCCTCATCCTCATCCTCATCATCACCATCACCATCACCATCACCATCATCATCATCATCATCATCATCATCATCATCATCATCATCCAGAGCGCCCCGGATCGGCAGTACTGGTCGGAGGCCACTACAATGTGTATATATATATATATATATATAAAAATAAATATGGTAGACAGATCACCTCCAAACTACATTGAACTATTGGGGATCTTCCTCCTGTAGAAAGACATGCCGACTGAATCCAAGACGCTCCTCATCGGCCATCTCCAGGACAAGTGCACACGTCCGAGCGATGCCAAGCCCACGGGCGTACGGGCTCCAGCTCCCCCCGGCTGGGCGACGAACGGGCGAGGGCCTGACGCGAGATGACGGAGCGACCCTGCGCGGCAGCTTGCGCGGGCCGCCAGCGCGGCACGCCGCCCTGGAGGCGAGGGCGCCCACGGCGACCGACCACGCCGTGGGCAGCTCGCGCGCGAACGCCGGCGCAGTCGACGCTGCTTCCTTGCGCCGCTCGACTGCGGCTGGCCTGCCGCCGCCCCCGCCGAGAAGCGCCGCGGGGGGCTCCGAGCGCAGAGCCCGTCCGCGAAGGCTCCGCGCGGTGGCAGGGCCGAGGGTCCTCGGAACGCGCGTCGGCGCCAGCGTGCGCTCGCCCGCCGCGGCCACTTCAACGCCGCGCGGGCGGCGCAGGGATCTTCGGGCGCCCGAAACGGATAATTGGAGAAAGCACGGGCACGATACCCGGCAGCAACCTGGCGTCCGAAACGGACGGCTGGCAGCGGCGGCTGGTTGGGCAGGCGGCCTTCTGCCGCCTGCGGCGGCAGAGACAGCGTTCCGTGCCGACACAGGCTGGGTGCTACTGGCGGGGCTGAACGGCCGAACCCAATCCTCTTTTTCTTCCTCGGCGGCGAGGCAGGGGCAATTCGCTCCAGCGTTAAGCTAATCCGGGCAACCGAAAGGCCAACTATCCGGCGTGCAAGAGGAAGGACAGAAGACGAGGGCGGCCGCGCGAGGGGAGCGAACGAGGTAGACACGCATTTGGGCCAGCGCACGTCCCGAGGAGCACCGGGCCGGCCGCCTCTCCCCTGGACCCACATCCCCGCCGCAGAGATGGCACCCAAAGCCCCCCCCGCCGCGGGAACAGGGAGAGGCGGCACCACCATCGAGACCTCGTAGATGGGGTCGGAGCAGATGGTGTCGGAGGACCGCGAAGCATCGCCGATACATCGGCCATGCATCGGCGATGCATCAGCAATGCATCGGCGATGCACCGGCGACGCATCGCCGAGATCGGCGATGCATCGGCGACGTCGACGTGAGGCAAATCGGGCTCCACATCGTGCCGCATCGGCGATGCATCGGCGATGCGGCGCGATCCTCCGGCCCCATCTACTCCGACCCCATCTAGGATGAATGCACACCATCCTCACCCTGGTGGTGGTGGTGTCGCTTCTCCTACCCACCACCAGGTGTCCCTGTTGAGCAGGGACCGACCGTCCAAGCATTCTTATAGTCCTACTTCGAAATGCTCCTAGAACCCAAGAGTGTTCTTAGAACCAAAACAATGCTCTTAGAACAGAAGCCCGATGTGATAAAACAAGACAGACTCCGCCAGAAATGTTCTAAGAACAGTCCGTGAGAACCACCAAAGGTTCTTAAAACATTGTTTGGTAGGGCTATAGGCGAGCCTTTCCGCTTCGCC
>CAUYUJ010012492.1:352353-372353 GCA_963575745.1 Prorocentrum cordatum | reverse complement strand
ATTCGCCGCGAGATCCTGGTCAGAACGCACCCCAGGAGAGGTCCGGGGAGCAGAGGCTTGCAAAAAAAAAAAACAAGGATTGCAAAACGAAGGGTTTTTTGCAATCCTTCGTTCAAACGAAGGTTTTTTTGCAATCCTTCGTCCAGGGTTTTTTCGCAATCCAAGGTTTTTTTTTGCAATCCTTCGTGTCGGCGCCTCCTGGTTTCCCCCAATCACAGCAGTGCATATCGGCGGTGGACAAGCCTCCCTCTAGCAAACCTCCCCTAAGTGAAAGCGGCCTGAGGCCGAAACCGACGGACCTGGACCCGCAAAAAATGACGGCCGCGACGCCCTCCCGCGAAATGAAGGCGGCCAATTCACTGATCGACGTGTCAGGGCAGGAGGTCTGTCCACCCCCGAAAGGGGGGAAGGCAGGGCCGGGCGAGAGGGGAGGGAGAACCGCAGACCCCGTCACTTCTCAACAACAGCAACAACAACAATAACAAAAACAGCAACAGCAACAGCAACAGCAACAGCAACAGCAACAGCAACAACACCAACACCAACACCAACACCAACACCAACACCAACACCAACACCAACACCAACAACAACATCAACATCAACATCATCATCAACAACAACAACAACAATTACTAGCACGTGGGGACACTCCGTTCTCACCAGCGCCAGGGTTTTCATAGGAGGCGGGCAATACCCCCACTTTGTGGGGGGGCCGGTCCAAGCTCTACCGAATTTCCAAACGACTCTTCGCCACCACCCACACCCAGCTGCCCGCCCTATGACGTTCGGACACTTCACTTCGTGGCATGCGGACGACCGTGGCTACTATTCAGGGCCCCGCGGCCGACGACGACGGCGTGCGCGCGCGAAGAAAAAACGAATGTGTCCCGCATGGTATTATTTGACAGGGATGATGGCCCTGGCAGGTGCGCAACCGTTGTTGCAGAAGTTCGAAAAAGTTGCTCGCAAAAGCCCGTTTGACAGAAATGTTTAAAAAGTGTTGGGTTTCCTACGAATCCGCAAGAGCGCGCGGGATGACATTTTGACATAAAAAAAAAACATTGGTTTTTTGATGTTTGTATTAAAAAATCGCTACGAAAACCAAGGTTTTGGAAGGATTTCGTCTTGCGCGCGCGAATGTCCACTTTACCTTATTTTTTGCAAGGGATTCTTGAAGTTTGATTATGTTAGAACAAGAAATGTCCACTTTACCTTATTTTTTGCAAGGGAAAGCGGGGGACAACAAAACAACCGGATCTGGATCACATCGTTTTGCCTGAGGCTTCCTCACGAAAATGATGAAAACGTGGCTGCGGCCTAGGCGCGGCGGGGGGGGCGCGCACCAGGGGTCCCAACAATAATTATTCTTAAGAAGAAATAATGTTCAACAACAACAACAACAACAACAACAACAACAACAACAACAAGTCCATAAGAGTCCCCGAATCACGGAATGCGAAACCAAACATGTGGTGGGACCTCGGTGCACGGAAGCATCACAGTACTCCCATGTGCGTATCGCCGCGGCCAGCAGGCAATGATGCCGCACTGGTCACGGCACGCGACGCGTTAGAGCCACTGTGTGCTCCGGCGCGCCTGCCCGACGCTGAGGCAACTAGCAATCAGGCTTAAGTCGGGCCTACAGGGGAATTTTGGACGACAAATGAGCAATAGTCAAACAACACCCCAGAATGGCAACAACAACAAAAAAGTCCCCCGACTATTGTTGTACTCTTTTTGAAAAGCCCCCCTGTAGAGGGACAGGCCCGACTTACAACTAGCAGTCAGGCGGGCCCCTCACGAACTTCCCGTGCACTGAAACAGAACAGGAGAGGCTCTCAATTTGGAGGGCTCCGGGGGCCCTCGCCAGGCCTCGGGACCGTCAGTAGACGACTCAGGATGCAAAGCTGGCCCCTGGGAATGGTTCGAGACCTCTGGGTGTCGAGGCTGCGCCAGAATCATGACTCAGGCGAATTTGCTTGCATGGCACTCCCCCCGAGCCTCCTCCAGCACGGCCCTTGCAGGGAGGGCCTTCGACGACGACGCCCAGAGACAAGAGGAACTCGCAGAGTGGCCTCAGTCCTCCGCGCCATCACGAATGGCATGGACACCCCCATCCCAGACTTTGTGGGGGGTTCCAGACTGGACCAAATACTTGGTGCCAAAGTGAGGGGATAATATACAGCGGGGCTGCGCCCATCCTCAACAGGGGATGCGTCCAGGCAGCGTTCCCCGCCCTCCACCTCTGCCCCGCTTCGGAGCGGCCCCTGCTATTCGCGCGGAGCCCTCCCAGGATGGGGGGGGGGGGGGGCGAGACCTCGCCCGACGCTCTTGCGCAGCTGCTCCCCTCGCCGCCGCCGCCCCTCGCCCCGCGCGGCGCGCACCAAAAAGGGGGGCGGCTTTTTCTCGGGCAGCGGCGGGGGGGGGGGGGCTTCCAAGAACACGGGCGGCCTTCTGGATCGGCGGGGAGCGAGGGGGAAGGCTCGAAGACCTCCGGCCCTCTGAGCAAGTTGCTAAGCCTTCCCGAAAGGCGCAAAAACTTCTCAGAGGGTGCGAGGGCTTCTGCGAAGTCCCGCCGCCTTCTGGGATGGCCTTCCCCTTCTCACTTCCCCCCTCGCTCGCCGCCGATTCGAACACCCCCCCCGCCCTTCGAAAGAGCCCTCCTGACACCCCCTCGAGCCGTCGAAGATCGGGCCGGGCGAAAGGGGGGGATAGCAAAGGGGGGGGGTGAGAATCAGCTCACGTAGCTGGTTTCCCCTGCGCCTCCTGGCGCCGGGAGGCGGAGGCGCCCATGTATCGAGGAATGGGCCCAGCGGCGGGGCCGAAACCAGCTGCAAGCAGCAGATTTCGTACCCCCCCCCTTTCCCCATCCCCCCCTGTCGTTCGGCCCGAGAAGAAGCCACCCGTGTCCCCAGAAGCCCGCACCCGGCCCTCCTGGCAAAGGCCGCCTCCCTCGCGACAAGCCCCCCACCGGTGCGCCCCCCCCGCGGGCCGTCGCCGCCGCCGCTGCCCCCGCGGTGCGGGCCGCCGCCGCATCTTGGAGGCGACGGCATGGACAAATAGCCCAGGGGGCGGGCGTTGCATGCGAGGCGGGGATTGATCCATATCCACCGCCTGGGAACCGACGTCCTGGTGCCCCAGCGGGCGGTGGAAATGGATATATTTCGGCCCCCGGGGGCCTGAATATGTCCATATCCACCGCCTGCCGCGGCTCCGAAAACTGACCCTCCAGGCGGTGGTCATGTATAAATTCCCGCCTCGGATACACGCATCCCTCCGGGACTCCCTGGATAATACACGTGGCGGACTCCGGGAACCCTGAACCAAAAAATGTTGGTCATCTCTTGAGGGAGCAAATTGCACTTCCGCCACCTCCCGCCGCCATTCCGCCGGCTTCCGCCGGCGGAGGCGGCCTCGTTTACTTCCGCCGACCTTCCGCCGCCCTTTTCCGCCGACTTCTGCGGCCGAAGAGATGACACGTCCTTCGATCCTCGAAGACAAGGCCGTTTTCGGAATGCCCCATGTATTCCCCCACCTCCCCCCATGGGCTATGCACCGCTACCGTTCGGGTGGGGGATCGACTACAGAATTGATTTACTCCAGAATTCGATTTGCCGCCGGATCTGCGAAGCACTGCGTAGAATGCCTCGTACAGGTCTACGGGACACTCCTATGCGCGTGTTGCAGATTCCACGCAGAAGTCGATTATGTAGCGAATCAGGTCGGTAGCCGACCCCCAACTCGAATGGTCGCCTCCGACACGCGTCGTTGTCGCCGTCGTCCTCGAGACCGTTTTTTTCTTGAATCGGTGATAACCCGGTTTGTCCTGGGGGGGAGGGGGGGAGGGGGTCGGCCGGCCGATCACCTAACCCCCTCGCTGTGGGCAACCCTGCATATGCCCGCGCCCCCCCCCCCCCCCCCCCGCGGACCTGCACAACCGGCAAGGTTAGGTTTTCCTGGGTGGGGTGGGGGAGGGGGGGCAAGCCCGATAACCTGGGTTATCGCCCGACCCTAAAAGAAGTCTCCTACTCGAATCCTCGCCTCCGAAACGCGTCGTTGTCGCCGTCGTCCTCGCCGCCGCCGGCGACAGCGACGACGACGACGTCAGCCGGGCCTCGTCGATCTTCTCGGCGGCGGAGCCTATCGAGTCCGCGACGCTCTCGTGCCGGCCGAGGGCTCGGCACAGGAAGTCCAGCAGGGGGTCGGGGTCGCCCCAGGGGTCCGCCCCCTCGTCCTCCTCGGCGGCGGGAGTTTCTGCGGCAACTCATGTAAAGGGGCCCTGGGACACAAATAAATGCACACACATAACAGGGTTCCCCATATTTTCCCATATTCACTGGGTTTTTGTCTTCCCCCCCACCTCCTTTGTTTTCCATATTTTCTGGGGAATCGACGATTAATTGTGTCTGTGTGTGTTTCTCCCTCCTGATTATGGGGGGCCTCCCATCCCATCTTGTCGGCTCTTGCGAGTCGACCCTAGTCTTCGCTGAATCGTCGCCAGTCGACGCAAAATCGACGCTCATCTACGCTCATCGACGCTGAATCGCTTCTCATCGAGTCCCAGACGCTAATCGGCGCGAATCGACGCTAAAGAAAAAATTACGAGGGGATACGAGGCTCCCTCGATTTGCTACCGGAGGAGTGGACGGGGGAGGGCATCAGCTCGGCATCGCTCGGATGGGACGCAGAAGGGCGAACTGATATACCGCGCCCAGCTCGGCGGCGCCCGGCCGCTGCGCACACACACACAGACACAGACACAGACACAGACACAGACACAGACACAGACACAGACACAGACACACACACAATACAGAAAGCGCCCGCCACGGGAAAGTTAGACTACTATAAGATTTCTTGGCGCGCGCGCCGCCCCTTGGGCAGGGGGACGCACACACTGTATTGGTATGTCGCGGCGACGCCGACGTCAGCTTGCCATCGCTCCTCGGACGCCCACTCCCCGCGCCCTGCTCGGTGTCGTCCTTTCTTGTCGCTGGACAAGCCAAAACGCTCCAGGATGCCCCAAGGTGGCTCAGCTTCTCTGGCGTCGGCCTCGCCGGACAAAACATGCACACGTCCGAGCGATGCCTAGTTTGGGCCTGCCTCCAGGGGGCGACGACATCGAATTCGAAGCGGCGATACCTCGCCGAGAAATCGGCGACGAGCCTCTGATGACGCCTCCGCGCGCTCCTGGGCGGGGGCGGGCTATCGGGCCCCCCATCGTGGATGAGTGGGCGATTCAGGGCGCGCCCCCCCGTCCTCCTCGGCGGCGGCGGCGGATGGGGCAACGAACTGCGTAAGCATACCCTGTCGGAGGCTGGCGCGGATCTCTTCGATCGGCACTGGGACCCTCCTGGGCGACGCCTCGAGCGTCGCCCCCGGCGCGCTCCGTGGACCATGGAGGGGGTCCCACGCCGATCCGAGTCACCCTCGCGGACCTCCGAAAGTTTATGTCTATGCTGATGATCCTTCGTCGAGAGATTCGCACCACGATCGGGAACATGACGGCTGTAACGTCAATATGCGTATCGCGGAAAACATATTTCAGAACGGTGACGACTGACACGCGGCGTAAAGGATGATGCCGAGGGTTGGATGTAACACGCTGGCTGTGATGACAGGATGCAGGCTTTACACTAGGAGCCCGAACACAAGAAACCTTCCACAAGGAGCCCAACCCTGAGGCCCCAGGAGGTTCATCGATTCTTGGTGTGGGAACGTCACGCTTTCCAAAGCAAAACCTTCGAAACCCAAGAAACCCAGGGCACCCTGGAGGCAAGCAAGGTGCTGTTCTTGGCATGGGTACCCCACTGTTTTGAGCCGTGGCAGGCGGGAACATTGTTTGGCTTGTGACGTTGTCGCCATTGTGGGGGGCAGATCCTGGGCGACGAGCGCTCCTGGGAGACACCGAACGGGTCGGCGCTGGCGCGGCAGAGGTTCAGAGAGGTGCGCAGGCAGCGACCGAAAGAGATCGAGGCAGATAGACAGAAACCTTGCGTCCAGGTGGACGCGTTGGCAGGAGAAGAGGTGTGGCCAAACGCCACTCGAAACGCTCGACGCACAGACGTGTGACCAAACGCCACACGAAGCATGGATGTGTGACCAAACGCCGTACCTAAGGATGACGGCGGTTGATGAAGACGACGATGAAATATCTGCTCGCCGGTTCAAACATGCTGCGACGACTTGCAAACTGAAAACGCCCGCTGTTGTGAGATCGAGGCAGAGGAAGGTCAGTATCAGGCTGTCTTTATGTAGACCCAGACACTTGCCGTCTCTCGGACGTCCATTCCTTGTGCGTTTTTCGGTTTCGTGCGTGTTTTGTCTTACTCGATGATCCAAGATGCTCTTCGATGGTCCTCGCCGAGAAAAAATGCACACGTCCGGGCGATGCCAAGGACAAGGTCACCTGCATGGCATCCTCCAACCCTCCCCTCGCCGCCTTTCAAGCAGCGCTGGGCCGAAAAAGCGCACGAACGAGTCCTGCCTTGCGTGAACACCCGATGTCCTGTCGGGCCTTGCCACGCCCACCCCCCTCCATGCAAGTAGACCAGCCGGAATCTAACAAACGGCTGCCTCGATGCAGAGGTAGAAAGAAAGAGAGAGAGAGAGAGAGAGACCACTTCAAATTTCCAGGCAGCAAGAGCAACTCGACGACCCCATCCCCGACGATCGCACGAAAACGTGTGGAACCACCGCCGACGGCATCCGAAGACCCCCAAAGAGACTGAAGACGAGACGCGCGTCAAGACGACCCCAGGGCAATCTAGCGTGCGCGCGATCATAGCAATCCCAAGGGGTGGCTCTAGAACGCGCAACACATACGATAATTATGCGACGAACAGAACAACAATGACGCTCTTATATTGCATACGGAGAGGAAGTCTCAAAACAAATAAAACATGTACTCATACAAACATATCACGATACTGTAACCGAAACATGCACGTAAGAACGCAATTCAAACACAATGGGTCCCAACCAACCGTCATAATACACAATCGAAAAAAACGGAACCTTCGATTCATGACATACGGCAGCGCTCTCAAACTCGATTGGGATCTCTGCGTTTCCAGAACTACATACGTTCAAAGCAAGGCCAGCAACGACACTCGAACGACTGCGTCGGCCGATGGTCGATGGACAGGCGCGCAACTGCAGTCCTGTCCCGAGCATACTTTAGAAACACACTACACAGATCTGCTACGAGGGAGCCCCACCCCCCAAGACAACGTGCATCCCGAGCGCTGTTGAACTCGTCCCACATCTCCGCCTGGCCGCGGGCAGGACTTGAGCAGGGACCGACCGTCCCGGCATTCCTATAGTCCTACCACAACATGTTCCTAGAACCCAGCGATGTTCTAAGAACCAATCAAGGTTCTTAGAACATAAGCCCGATGTGATAAAACAAGACAGACTCCGCCAGAGATGTTCTACGAACATTTCGTGGAAACCGCGAGAAAGAAGGTTCTTAGAGCATGGCTTGATACTTCTATAGGCGAGCCAGGACGCTTCGCCATTGCTTGAAGGAAAGGGATCGGAGGACGGGGCGGGGGGGGGACCCGGCAAGAGCCGGGCCGCCACCGCGCCAACCTGGCACGCCGAGGCGTGGCAGAACTGCCACGTGCTGCCTGGGGGGCGATTCTGCAAACATCCAAACCACGCCCCCCCCCCTCGCTCAGCTGCGCGTCTCCCCACGCCTTCTGAGGCTCCCTGGGCGGCCCAGCCCAGGCGGCCCCCCGGGGGCTCTCGAAGCCCCCTTCCCCCGCCCCCCCCCCGCCCGTGGCCTCAAAGACGGACGCAGCGGATGCCCCAGGTCACCAAAAACCTGCGAAGCGTCCAGAAACGTCCAAAACGGCACCCGAATATGGCAACGGAACAGAAGGCCGCCGTGTTCTTAAAACGGCGCGGGGAGGAGTCGAGCCGGGCGAAAAGGGGAGGGTCGCCAACGGGGGGGGTGCGAATCAGCTCTCGTAGCTGGTTTGCCGTGCGCCTCCCGACGCACGGAGGACGGAAACCGCACGGCGGCAGAGCCGAAACCAGCTGCGCACGGCAGATGTCGCAACCCCCCTTTCCCCTTTCCCCCCCCCCTTCGTCCGAACCGGAAGGATTGTGGGGCAGCGCTGGGGGAAGGGGGCGGGCTCAGGCAGACAGGGACGCGAGGTGATAGGCGGGTTCAGGGGAGGACATCGAGCTGGAGTCGGCGATGCATAGCCGAGAGATCGGCCCTAGGTCCCGGATAGCGAATTCCGCACGCTCCTCGGCGGGGGGGGGGGCTATCGGGCCCCTGTCGGCGATGAGTGGGCGATGCGTCCCCACCCTCCCTGTACCCACCCTGCCTTCAGGTGCCCCGTGGATTTAGGTCGGACATGTCCTCCTACAGGCGGCTTCTGGAAGAAGACATAGAATAAACAAATTATGCTCAACAGTACTCAAACATAGGTGTTAAGCATCGTGCCCAAACTATTTCGTCACTATTTTTGAATATTCCTCCTGTGCAGGGGCACTCCCGGGTGAACCGTAGATTTCGGGTATCATAAGTCGGCTCTCCTGCACATGTGCGGGACGACGGAACACCCCCGGAACGACTTCGACGAGGCGCAACTTCCGGAGCGCGCCTAGAGGCTGGAAAACCGCCGAGCACCGACGAAAATGTACAAAAATCTAGATGCCCCCCCCCGAGCTTTAGATCGGGCATGTCCTCCTACAGAGAATGTCGTACGACAAATAGCATTGATTGGAAGACCACCCCAAAATAATCCAGCAATTACTCCGGCGGTAGGGCTCCAGATGAGAACGCATTCAACTTGGCCCTGGCCATGTCCTCCTCGCAATGCGGAGGCCCTCCATACGCTTTTTGCGTCCTTTTCCTGTTCTTCCTCCTTCTCGTCCTCCTCGTTGCATGTATTGTCGTTTTCGTCCTCCTCTTCCTTTTCCTCCTCCTGTTCCTCCTCGACCTCCTCCTCTTCCTCCTCCTCCTTTCCCTGTTTGTGCTCCTCCTCCGCTTCCTTCTCCTCCTCCTTTCCCCCCTCCTCCTCCTCGTCTTTCTCCTCCTTCCTTTTTTCAGCATTCCCGCGCTAATGCTCCGTATCTGGTTTCTCCTCCTCCTGTTTCACTTCTTCTCCCCCTCTTCCTCCTCCTCCTCCTCCTCCTCCTCCTCCTTGTCCACTTGCTCCTCTTCCACGTTCTCCTCCGTTGTCCCTCTCGTCATTTCCATCCCGCTCCTTTTCCTCGCGCGCCTCTCCTTATTGCTGGCTGGGGCACGAAGGTCGGTTTTTGTTCGGCGTTGTCACCGACACAGCCACCAAGGGCGGTTTTTCGGATATGACGTCGGGGCAAACCCGCGGGCGGATTATGGCGCGGGAGCAAGCTGGTGGGACAACCCCTGGCTAGCTGCGGCCGGGCTCAGGCGGAAGGCAGCGCGAAGCCGTGCTCAGCCGCGAGCTGCTCCGCCTCAGCCCTGGAACTCCCCGCTCTTTTGTCAAATTCCCCAAGAGCCTTCCGCAGGGACGGCGGCGGCCTGGGCTCCAGGAGCTCTCGTGCGGGCGTTCGCACGATCAGCATGTTCCGCATGCGCGTGGCGCGGGATGACATGGCATAGAGGTGCAGCCACGTCCGACACGCCCGTGCGACCAGCGTCCTCGTATACGGCTTATTCAATGGTACCTTCTTCCATACTCACGCCTGCATAGCCCGACGCTGATGACAGCTACACGACTTGGATGACCCGCCTGCGATTCGAACAACAAGGGCCAGCACCACAGAGAGGGGCTCCCGCTCGAGATTCCCTCGCGACCGCTCGGGTTCGAACATGAGGTGGGAACTCCACAAGGAGAGGCTCACGCTCTAGACTTCCTCACGATTCACTCGCGGACGACGCTCTGGCTCGAGACTTCCTCCAGATTCAGGCCCGAGGAGCCCAACAGCGACCACAGTCACAAGATGTCGGGCGGCCCGCGCAGATTCGAGCAGGAAGTGCAGGCGCCGTAGGGGGGGCTCCCGTTCGAGACCTCCTCGAGACGGCACCGATTCGAACATGAGGTGGGATACTCATAGGGCGGGGCTCCAGCTCGAGCCTTCTTCGCGATTCCCGAACCGACGACGGTGCCCAGGGAAAACTACTCACCTGAGCTGCGGGCCCCATAGGGAGGGGGCTCCCGCCTCAGACTTCCTCGCAATTCACTCACAGACGAGGCTCCCGCCTGATACCTCCTCCACATTCAAGCCTCAGGGGCCCAAAAATGACGACAATTACAGGATCCCGATGACCCGCTCAGATCAAAAACATGAGCGGCGGGCCCCATAGGGAGAAGGCTCCCACTATTCACTCACAGATGAGGCTCCCGCCTGACACCTCCTCCAAATTCAAGCCTCAAGGGCCCAAACATGACCAATTACAGGATCCCGATGACCCGCTCGGAATAAAAACATAAGCGGCGAGCACCATAGGGAGGGGCTCCCGCCTGATACCTCCTCAAATGTGGGGATAGACGATGATGACAATGGTGATGATGATGGTGTTCACTCGCATCCGAGGCTCCCGCCTGAGACCTCGTCAATATGAGTGTGTGTGTGTAAGGGTAAGTGTGTGTGTGTGTGTGTGTGTGTGTGTGTGTGGTAATGACGATGTTGACGATGGTGTCTAACAGCCGAGGCTCCCGCCTGAGACCTCGTCAAGATGAGTGCGTGAGTATGTGAGCACGTGTGTCTGAGAGAATGATGATGTCGACGATGGTGTTAGGGGTAATGCTGATGATCATGATGATGCTGTTGTTGCTGATGATTAGGAGTAGCAGTTGCGAGTGGGTGAGTGAGTTGGAGAATGAGAGTGTGTGCGAGCGTGTAAGTGATAATGCTGTGTTCACGATGATGATGCTGATGCTGATGATGATGATGATTCAATGATGATGAGGCTGATGCTGATGCTGATGCTGATGCTGATGCTGATGATGATGTGAGTGTGTGAGTGTGTGAGTGAGAATGGAAGGGTGTTCCTGTTCCTGCGCGTGGTGTCCAGACAAAAACAAGAGCCCCACTTTGGATTTGGAGAATAATTGAAAAATCATCCCCTGACTATTTTTTACTACTTTGGAATTTATCTCCAGTAGAGGGACACGCCCGACTTATGCTGATACTGAAGGGCTCCCAATGGCCACCGCACCCTGCGGGAACCCCCGAGAGAGGACCCCACCCCGCGGACTCCAGCCGCTTTCTTTGGCGGATCCCCCGCGCGGAACGTATCCTTGGGGGTCCCAAAACCGTGTGGTGACAAACCCGGCGGTGACCTTGAAATCCGTGAGGACCTCACCGCAGGGTCCGTAGAGGGGCATGCCTGACTTCAGAACGGCCGCGCCGCGGTCTGCGGGGTCTCGGGGGTCCTAACGACCTCACCGCAAGGTCCGTCACCACACGGCTTTGGGACCTCGGAAACCCCTGGGCGCCCGAGACACCCCCGAGACGCGGCCCGAGTCCCAAAACCGTGCGGTGATCCCGGATCCCCGCCGACTCACCACACGGTGTGGTCACCACACAGTCTGAGGGCCACCGATCTCCCGTTAAGAGGAAGAAAGGACGAAGAGATCATCGGATGAAGACACACGAGAATCTCTGAAATCCGGCGGTTCTGGAGCATGTCTCGGGCGCCGCGGCCTCCTCAGAGCGCTTCCCAGAACGCTCTGAGAGCGTTCTGGAGCGCTCTGGAACGGATCCCTCCTCGTCTGACTACCTGCCAGACCACCCCAACCCAACCCGAAGACCCGAAGTTGACCCGAATTTCCGGTTCGGGGGGTACGGGTTCCATGTGTTTTCTCAACGTCCCCCGACCCCCCCCCCACTGGAGATGGAAGGCAAATTGAGGGCTTCGGCTTGGGTTGGGGTGGTTTGGTGGGTGGTGATCGTCCTGGCCCCGTCCGAAGCACGCCGTCTGGGGGCCCCCCGATCTCTCCCTCGCGACCTAGTGTGTCCGCGGGCCTGCGCCCCCGGCGTCCAGGCCGCGAGGGCGCGGGCCCGGGCCCCCGACGGCGTGATTTGTTCACGACGTCGACCCCAAGAGGTCTGGACTGAGGTCGGGCCTCTCCCCCTACAGGGGGATTTCGGACGAAAAATTAAGAAACAAAAAATCCTCAAAAGATGCACAAGAATACTCCAAAAATAGTCCCCAGACTCCTTTTTTCACTACATTTGACTTTCCCCCCTGTAGAGGGACAGGCCCGACTTAGACCCTTTCCCCCGTGGACCGGTTTCTCATCCTGAGTCGCTGTCCGACGGCCCCGAGGCCCGGCAAGGGGCCCCCGGAGGCCGACACTTGCAAACAACCTCCCGCCGTGATTCTTGTTGCCAGGTCGCGAGGGGGTCTGGGGATCTCGACGCGTTCGCCGCTCGCGAACCTCCCCCCCGCGCGCCGCGCGAGGGGGCGGGCGGCAAGGGCAGGCCCGCCACGGGGGGCACGTCGACCAGGGACCGCTGCACCGCCTCCGGGGGGCGGGCGCCGCTCCTTCTCCCTCCGTCCTCAGCCCAATCCTCCTTCCTCGATGCCTCCTCCTTCCGCCTCCTCCTCCTCCTCCTCCTCCTCCTCCTCCTTCCTCCTCCTCCTCCTTCCTCCTCCTCCTCCTCCTCGTCCTGCTCCTCCATGCTTCTACTAGTCTTCGCCTCCTCCTCCTCCTCCCTCCTCCTCCTCCTGCTGCTCCTCCTCCTGGTGAGTATCTTCTTCTCATTCCTCGGATGGTCAGCCGTATCTTCCTCTTCATCTCCCTTCCCCTCCTCCTCCTCCTCCTCCTCCTGGTTGTTGATGTTTCAGCTGGGCGCGAGATTGCGAGGATGTCGGCGGGAGGGACAGCACCCGACCTCGGGGAGCCTTTGGGCCGAGGGCCACAACAGGCTTTGACGGGTACCTTAAACACGGTGGAGGTAACACCCGAGGGCCCCTGTTTATCCTGTTCCTCCTCCATTGCATCCTTCCGCCTCCTCCTCCTCCTCCTCCTCCTTCCTCCTCCTCCTCCTTCCTCCTCCTCCTCCTCCTCGTCCTGCTCCTCCATGCTTCTACTAGTCTTCGCCTCCTCCTCCTCCTCCCTCCTCCTCCTCCTGCTGCTCCTCCTCCTGGTGAGTTTCTTCTTCTCATTCCTCGGATGGTCAGCCGTATCTTCCTCTTCATCTCCATTCCCCTCCTCCTCCTCCTCCTCCTCCTCCTCCTCCTCCTCCTGGTTGTTGATGTTTCAGCTGGGCGCGAGATTGCGAGGATGTCGGCGGGAGGGACAGCACCCGACCTCGGGGAGCCTTTGGGCCGAGGGCCACAACAAGCTTTGACGGGTACCTTAAACACGGTGGAGGTAACACCCGAGGGCCCCTGTTTATCCTGTTCCTCCTCCATTGCATCCTTCCGCCTCCTCCTCCTCCTCCTCCTCCTCCTCCTCCCTCGTCCTCCTTCTCATACCTTTTCCTCTTCTTGTTCCTTGCACTCTTATTTTCCCCCTCGTATTCTTCCTCCTCCTCCTCCTCCTCCTACTGCTCCGCCTCTCCCTCGAGCGCCCCGTCGGTCGTACTGCCGCTGAGTGTGAGGCTCGCCAGCCTCTCCCTTCCTGCTCCCCATCTGCTCCCCTCATCGTCCTGCTCCTCCATGCCTCTACAACTCTCCTCCTCCTCCTCCTCCTCCTCCTCCTCCTCCTCCTCCTCCTCCTCCTCCTCCTCGTCCCTCCTCATCCCTGCCTCCCCTCCCCCTCCTCATCCTCCTCCTCCTCCTCCTCCTTCCCTCCTCCACCTCCTCCTCCTCCTCCTCCCCCTGTCTCCACTCTCCTCCTCCTCCTCCTCCTCCTCCTCCTCCTCCTCCTCCTCCTCCTCCTCCATCTGCTCGTCCCTGCCTCCTGCCTCCGCCCTCAATCCTCTGTCCGTTTGGCCACACCACCGGGCGTGTCCGCGAGCCCGGTGGGGCGTTTCGCTCTCCGCTTCCACAGACAATACGTCTGCCCACAGGTCCTCACGTCGGATGATAATGGAGGCTGGGGGGATGGGTGCAGCTTTCAGCCTGTGATTGGCGCCGGAACTATTTATAGATGCACATCTATACACATATATATATATACACATATATAAATATATACATATACATATACACCTCCGTATACATATACGTATACACATGCATGTACATACACATGCACATATGCATCAATATGTTCACCTATACATATATATATATATATATGCATACATACACCTATGCATATACGTGTGTGTACATGTATATATATATATATACACATATACATTTATGTATATGTGTGTATTCTGACCGTCGCCGTACTAATGCAAAGTCCCGAATGGGCCCTCTTCGGGGTCTCTTGAAGCCGCTTTCAGGCCGTCTTGAGGGCCTCCTGGGCCATCTTGGGACCCTCATGGGCAATCTTGGCCCCCGTGGGCAATCTTTGGGGCCTCCTGGGGCTGTTCTGGAGCGGTCTGAAGGCCCTGTTGGGCTGCCTTGGGGCCCTCTTGGGCCGTCTGGAGCACCTATAAGGGGCCCTCTCGGAGCGTCTTGGGGCCGTGTTGGGCTCCTCTTGGGCCGTCATGGGCTCGTCTTGGGGCCCTCTGGCGCACCTATTGGGCCATCTTGGCGCGATCTCGGGGCCCTCGTCGGACGTCTCGAGCGCTCTGGAGACCGAGAAACCGAGTATGCGAACATGGGAAACCGAATGACAACCCATAATTCGTGCCTCCTGGGGTCCTCTTGGGAGTCGTATTCGGGCCCCCAAACGTAAGCCATCTGGGGAGCCCGTTGGGCCGTCGAATGGCCATCTTGCGCTCATCTTGGGCCATCTTGAGCCCACCACGGCCGTCTTGGGGCGCTCGTCGGGCCCTCCCGAGGCCTCCTGGGGCCCTCCAGGGCCGTCTTGGGGCCAGCTGGGGCCGTCTTGGGCACTCCTGAGGCGCTCCAGAACCAGCCTGCCCAGCCGAGACCGAAGTTGTGCCCGATCAGATTTCTGTGGACAAGGTAACCACTTGTGCTAGCACAGCTTTGTATAACGACCTCGCGAATCATCGATCTACCGATGCCACTGTCCAAGGATCGGTCTCACTACCTAACGATCTCACGAACCATCGATCTCACTACCAATGTATCCATCGATCCTCCCATCCATCGGAATTGCGATGTCTCGATCGATCTCCGTACCAGCTAGATCTACCTATCTCTCTGCTGGTGCGTTCGTATCGATATCAATCAGTCTCACTACGTATCGGTATACAAGCAAGGGAGAACCACGAGACAACCATACGGGGCAACCACGGGACAACCACAGGACAACCACAGGACAACCACGGGACTACAGGACAACCACGAGATAACTTTGGTGTCGCCGCCATGGGAACCTGTGTGGCCCCCTGCGCAGTCCCATTTGGGCATGATTTGGACTAGATTTGAAACACATCTGGAACTGGATATAGACCATATTCGGCCCGTCACAATGTAGACGAAGAGAACGAGAAGGGGGAGGAAGAACGGTAAGGGCGAGGAGCAAGAGGAAGGGCCAAATGCGGTCCAAAACAAATGAGGTCCAACTGCGGTCCAAATGCAGGAACAGCTGATGTCAATGTCACCGCACGAAGCTCCCATGAACAAACATCCATCACCACTAATGTGTTCAAGAAACACTTGAAAAGATTGGGCCAATGACAATAAGTGTTTGCGCGACCCAGCGTCCGTTCGTCCGTATGGTCGTTCCTTGCCCTTCCATTCTCGCGCATCCGCTACATGCGTTCCTGATGCGGGGTCGACGCTATTTAGCTACGCCTGTGGAGGAGTCCACGGGCGCTGGCTGGCGGTCGCAATACCGAGGGGGGAAGAATCATGCATCTTTCGACGCTGGGAGCGCTATTCTCCATTGAACGAGGACGGGGTTGTGGGTAAGTGGCGGCCGGGGGGTCTGAACTGGTTGGGGCCCCAGGAATGGATGACGAAAAAACGACACAAACAATAACTTTTGGAATTCCGCGCAGATTCCTTCGATCTTGGCCAGACCCCCCTCCCTGGCGCGGGGAGCGCGCCAAGGGTGGCGCTGGAGGCGCCGCCCGGGGGACCGAACGCGGATGCAAGAAATCCGTGCGGAGCGCCAAGAATTTATATTTCTGCCGTTTTCGTCTTCGAAGGAACTCGGCTAGGAGGGGGATGAAGCCAAATCAGGTCAAAATCGGTGACTGGACCCATCCTGGGGTTCATCTGGTGCAGTCTGTCACCCCGGATCAACTTTTCCAAGGGACGGTCCTGGGTCCCACGGACCAGCCCTCGGAGACAGACAAGCAACAAACCTTCCCGAACCCGGAACAGCGGGCCTCAAAACTATACAGCACCACCACCTTCATTCCCCAATCCCGCCCTCCTCTACCCTTCCCCGCCCCTCCTTTTGCCTGGGTTTTACCTGAGAGAGGGATGGGGTCAAAGAGGTGGTGGTGGTGTACGTTTGTTGGCCCCGTAAGAACCTCGAACCTGCCCGCCCTTCCGCTTGCCGGAACCACCCCCAGACGGCTCCAACTTAAGGGGGGGGGTCCCCGCAAGCAGACTCTTCCCTCACCATTGCTGTCTTCTCCGCCCCCTGGAGGGGCGAGGCCCATTCCACCAGCCAGAGCTCCACGAGATCTTCAAGGCGGCGGCACTGCTGCGCCGATCGGCCTTCCGTGGGCAGCGTTCAGGCACCAGAGCCAATTCGATATAATGGTGAAGAATCCGAGCCATCGGGGGTGCGCTCACCCCCGTCGGCATTGACCCCCGTCTCAGGGCTCCCGAGGGGTTCTCTCCTTTACAATTCCTAAGCTGGCATCGCGGCCGACGGCGGCGACTGACGGCACGGTTCGCGGGCGCCTCGGCCCAGCAGTCTACGGGCACTTCAGCGGTCAGGAAGGAGCGCAGGAAGTCCTGGGAGTGGAGCCTGGCGGCAGCCCGCGGCCGTGGGCGCCACCCCGAAGCGTGCTGAGTCAGGACGAGAGCAGGACGATTATGTGTATGATGTGTGAAACGATGTAAGCAAAACTTCGTCTTGTTAACACCTATTAGTACCTACCCGTGCCCCTAAATTAGCGCATATTAGCACATGTGCGCCGATCTACCGACAACTAATGAGCAATAGCAGACGCTGATAGCTGGGAAAGACAACAACTCTTGTTCGAAATGACTCTCATGCAAAACTCACCTAAGGATTGGGCCCCCTTTGAATAGTTCGAAGCCCTGGAGGCCAAAGTAGGCCAGTGTACGTAAGGTTGGCGTGTGGGGACGTTGGGTGAGACGTGCACGTTGGCATTATACAAGTGCTAATGCGTCAAGGTATGCCTCACCGAATTTGGAGTGACCGTTTTGGGGTATGGTGGTTTTGGGCATGCCCAAACAAGGATGAGGACCCATCTGGATATCACTTTTGAAAACATATCAAGCCTTCGGACACCATCGGAAAATGGTAGCACGCTGCCGGGCTTCCGAAAGGGGGAACAAAACACTTCTCGATGCCGCTATCCTTGGGATCTCTCCTGGCACGCGCGCCCTGACAAAGACTTGGAGCCGCATCCAGCCGAGGCGACACGATGGACGAGCAACGGTATCGGTACCGCATCCGACTCGGCTCCAGGGGCGGCGTGTCAGTGATACTTGTTTTAGGTCGGGCATGTCCTCCTACAGTTGTGGATGCCACCACCATGGACACCCTAACAGTCCTGTCCTTGAATTTAAAATGCGTTTAACATTTAGAAAAATGTTCTAAACATGTTTTGAACTTTTTACATGTTTAAAACATGCTTAACCCATGTTTTAGACATCTGGAAATTAATTGGCAACATGACTCCTCTCCATTGATCGTCCTCCACAATCCTACAACACGATTTTGGCAGAAACAACAAGTAACCAACATATCCTCAAGCATAGCCAAACCTAGCCAGAGACTCGTCATACTAATGATAACTATTCTTGAATATGTTCCTCCTGTAGAGGGAGGTGCCCGACTTCATACTCTTCTTCTCTCCCGAGACCAACGCAGGATCGGGGCAACTGCTGGCGAAGACAAATCAAATCGGGAATCTCTGAGAGATCCCGCGGGTCTGGACAAGGCACCGGGCGCCGCGGCCAGAACGCCGCAGGGCCGGGGGACAAAACCAAAGGTTAAGTCGGGCCTGTCCCTCAACAGGAGAACATTGAAACATAATCAAACAATAATCTGGGGACTATTTTTTGAATATGCTGGAGCATTTGGGGAGCATTTTTTGACTATTTGTTGATTTTCTCCCAAAATCCCTCTGTAGGAGGACAGGCCCGACCTAACACAAAGGAGACGCCGCGATGGGGAACCCGTCAGAGTACCACAGTAAGAGGCCAGTCAACAAGAACCCTTCCTCAAGAAACCCAACCCTGAGACCCCAGGACGTCCATGATTTTTGGTGTGGGAGCGTCACGCTTTCCAGTGCAAAACCATCGAAGCCCAAAAGACCCAGGGCACCCCGGAGGCGAGCAGGGTGCTTCTTGGCATGGGTATCCACCGTACTGCTGCAAATGCGCCGGGCGTTCGGACAGAAGCGGAAGAGGAACACGCTTAGGGGCTCCCACGCGACGGCGTGCCATTGATACGTTTTTTTCCCTCGCGGGACGAAAGCAGATACAATCAAAACCGATAGTCCGCCACCGTGCCCCTTGGCACGTTGAGGCGTGCTAGAATGCTAAGTGCTGCCTGGTAGGGTTTAATTTTATAATCTTCTTAAGAGCCCCCCCCTCTCCCGGCCGCGCCTCCCCACGCGCACCAGCCTCACTTCCTGGGGGTCCCTGGGCGGCCACGGCGCCTCCCTGGGGCTCTCCAAGGCTCCCATGGCGGCCCAGGAGGCCCCCAAGACGGTCCAAGAGGGCCCCGAGTCGCCGAACGATCGCTCGAAGTCACCCAAGATGGCCTCAAGATGGCGCAAGAGTCTTCCAAGGCGCCCTAAAAGACCTCCAAGAGGTCCCCCAAGCGGGCCCCCAAAGGCCCAACTCATTGATTTTCCTCAGGTTTTTGTAAGATTTTGGAGTTCTCGCCTTTTCGGCTTTCCGACGCCCCAGGACGACCCAAGAGGTCCCCAAGACCACTCCAAAACTGCCCAAGAGGCCTCCGGAGAGCCCAAGACGGCCTCGTGGCGCCTCAAGACAGCCAAAGAGGCGCCAAATTGGCCCAAGAGGGCCCCAAGACGGCCCCGAAAGGAGCCCCGGAGAGGGAATACGAACCGAAAATCTAAGCCTTCCGCCCTAAGGGGCCCCAGGTGGCCCAAAGAGGCGCCCAAGAGGCCCCAAGAGGCCTCCAAGAGGCCCCCACGACGCCGCAAGAGGCCCCCAGGAGGCCCCAACGGGCCCCCCAAAGGCCTCAAACTGCCTCCAAGAGGCCCTCGAGCGGCCTCCAACGAGATTCCAACGAACATCAACTAGACTTATCACCCACAACCCAGGCACGGTGGCGGGACTTGCCGTAGGCTGCTGGATCCGCCGCCTCAGAGGGGTGCCTGGCGTGCCAAATCCAATCGTTTTGGGTTTCGGTTTTTTTCCGAAAGAACTCCCCCTGGGGCTCCGGAGCGTCCCGCCGGCCACCCAGAAAGGAACTCAATCTGGAACAAAAATCCTCCGAGACAGCTCAAGATGGCCTCCAAGATGGCCAGGTTGGCGCAAGATGGCTTCCAAGATGGTCCAAGATGGCCTCAAAGTCCGCCCAAGAAGGTCCAAGACGGTACTATGACGGCCCAAGAGAGTCCAAGATATCTCCAAGTCCGCCCAAGAAGCCTCCAAGACGGCCCAATACGACCCAAGAGGTCTCCAAGAGGTCCTCCACGAGGGCCCGAAGAGGCCAAAATCAGTTGTCTCAAGGTTTTTGAAGGATTTTGACATTTGCTCCTTTTCTGCCTTCCGACGACCCAAGACAGCCCAAGAGGCCCCCAAGATCGCCCCCAGAGCGCTCAAAAGGCGCCCAAGATGGCCCCAGGACTGCCCAAGAGGCCCCCAAGACGGCCCCAAGAGGGCA